>LBNU01023993.1:85429-106477 GCA_014162995.1 Artemisia annua
ATTCATTGTTGTAATAGTTAATTATGGAGACGATAGTTACTTACTTAGCCTGTTCCCTTGGTTGATGAAATTATGGTGGAGATACCATGGGCTAAATGAGTGATTGGAACGTGTTACTGTAAATAATGTTCTTTCTTTTTCCATTCTCCACAAAGGGATGGTGAGAATAGAAGTTGTTGTTGTAGGAGTGTGAGAGCAGATTTCATGAATTGTAAGTGGGTTAATCAAGGGCTGTTAAGGTGCAATATTTGTGAGGCATAACTATCACAGCTCTTGGCTAAGATTAATTAACGATGACCACACCTCATTTCTAGGCAAGGTTGGTATAGTTTTAGTAGGCTAGTTTGAAGGGAGGAATTAGGACGTTGGTTCTCGTTAGGAGTAGACTGTAGTTTTATTTATCTTGTGCTTGGTGTAAATCTTTCTTTATGCAAGATTGTTGAATTCAAGTTTTTAATCTTTTTACTTGCTTATTTTCATTGCTTATTACATTTACTTTCATTGCTTTTCATCTTAATATCAAGCTTCTGTTTTCTACTCTTTGATCCAAAATAAGCTCACATAAGTCTTGCACCACCTTTGCATGAAAAGAGATTTTTGTGCCTAATGATTATGACTTGAGCTTATTTGGCTTATTTGTTATTTTAGCGTGTGTATTTTCATGTGTTTACAAGTTTTCTTTGTCTAAATATTGTTTTTACGCGTTAAAAATTAGTTTTGATTAGTTACAAGCCCTAGTTTTTTTTTACGTATTAAAAGTCTTTTAAAATTAATTGCGAATAGTCAACTTTAGGGTTTAGCGAATATCTTTTAAAAATAGCGAATAGGGGTTTTGGAATAGCGAATAGAGGTCATTTAGCGAATATGGGTAATCTCTTGCGAATAAGAAACAGAATAGCGAATAAGGTTTTCTGGTTTTAGCGAATATGATTTAGATTTTGCGAATAAGGATTTCAAAAATTGCGAATAAGGTTTTAGAGTTTTTGCGAGTATGGAACTCAAAGATCTTGCGAGTATGGATCACAAATCCTTGCGAGTATGATTCTTTTAAGCCCTAGGTAGCGAATATGAAATGTATTGCGAATATGGACCCATATTGCGAATAGTGTTTTTATTTTCTCCTTCTCTTTTCTTATTTTCTTTTACAAGTCGAGCTAGACTTTTATGTTACCTCATCGTTTATCGAGTGAGGCTCTTATTTTCTTAAATCTAAATGTTATGCTGTCGAATTTTCTTTAAAATCCTTTTAGTGTCTTTTACTTATTAAAGTCTTTCGTCTTTTCATTTTTAGTCTTACCTTTTATTTACGTTAAATGTTTTACAAGTCTTTTAATTTCTTTATCACTTTAAGTTTTTAATATGAGTCACGAGTAGTTTTTTAAATCGTGTTTTGCTTAGTGATTCTAGTTTGTGAGTTAAGTGAGAGTGTTAAACGTTTGTGATAAGTAATCGAAAGATTACTTAGACGTGTGAGTTAATTATTCGAAGACGAAATCTTTGAACGATTAATTCACCCTTCTTGAGTTAATATCTTTTCAAAAGATTAATTAACAACTAATCTCGAGAAAGGAAAATAACTCGTTGCAAACTTTTACCTCGAGCTTAACAAGCTAATTCGCGTTGCTTTGCAAACACATTGTCTTTTAATTTCATTTACCGCTTTATTTACTTATCGCTTTCATTTACCGCTTTCTTTAGTCATTTTATTCATGCAACTTTATTTGTTTTCTTATTTCATGTCGTATTACCGCTTTCCTTTATTTTAATTTGTCGTTGTAGTATAAACAAAACCAAAACCTTCTTTTAAACCTCATTCATCGCACATATCTCACGGTCTTGAGTGACGAGATCCATATTCAACCCTCGTTGGGACAACGAACTCGTGGTTTGAGCTTGTACTTTGCTCCCGCGAACTAATCAGGAACCATTTATGCTTCAACCATCTGATATTCAGGAAGAACCCGAACCATCAATTCCCGAATCACAAATTCCTGAATTTCAAGCTGGTCCATCATCAACTACAAAGACCAAAGAGAAAAGGAAATCCACAAAGTCAAAGAAGAAGAAGAAGAAGTCTACTCCTTTCTCATGGTTAGATGTGGAAGAAGATCCTCAATCTGATTGGCTGACCGAAATGATCAAAGCACAACCACCACTTGAAGCCGAAGAACCACTGCCTGGAAATACTTTGCAGATGACTCAAAGTATAATGACAGAACTTCAAGTTGAAAGGTTGAATAAAGCTGAACTGAAAATGATCAACCGTGAAGCTATGGACTTTCTGAAGAAGAGATCAGGGAATAAAGTTGAACTCGAATACCACATGGAGAACAATGCCTGTGGACTTTCTGGCTCGTTCGACTGGCTCAACCCTGAATCCAACATCGACACAGAAAGGAAAGACAAAACTCCCTACTTCACTGACTGGACAAAACCATTGCCTCTTCTAGGCTTTCCCGAGAAACCCAAGATTCCATACCGACACTTCTTCAACAATGACCTCAGATACCTTCAACACGCTCATGAAACCACCAAGGAACGATACACATCTTCACTNTGACTCAAAGTATAATGACAGAACTTCAAGTTGAAAGGTTGAATAAAGCTGAACTGAAAAGGATCAACCGTGAAGCTATGGACTTTCTGAAGAAGAGATCAGGGAATAAAGTTGAACTCGAATACCACATGGAGAACAATGCCTGTGGACTTTCTGGCTCGTTCGACTGGCTCAACCCTGAATCCAACATCGACACAGAAAAGAAAGACAAAACTCCCTACTTCACTGACTGGACAAAACCATTGCCTCTTCTAGGCTTTCCCGAGAAACCCAAGATTCCATACCGACACTTCTTCAACAATGACCTCAGATACCTTCAACACGCTCATGAAACCACCAAGGAACGATACACATCTTCACTGAAGATTTCCGTTCCAGCTGCCAGATACGAATTGCCAGACATTGAAGAGACTACACCAATCTTCACCAAATCAGTTGTCACTCACAACAGGGAAGCTCTTCTCGGTATTCAACATTCGCCTGAGAAACGAAAACTCGGCTACACCCACAGATTACATCTCAAGTCAAGTGAAAATGTGAAGCAACCGCTTCGTATCGTTGCAATCATGGAACTCGTGGAAGATAAAAGATTCAACTACACGTTCTTGAAAGAAATAGTCGTCAAGAGACTGGACGAGAAGAAGTACAAGTTTTGTGAAGCAGACTTCCCAGATTTGAACCTGAATGACATTGAAGACATGTATTTGGAGAAGGATCAAGGAAAAATGCTTAACTTCCCAAGGGAAACTCAATACAACTTCATCGCGTCTCTACTACTCTACATCAGACGGGTTATAGTTCAAGAAAGAGTGGAAGATCTTCAAATAGGCGTGGAGAGTTATCAAAACAACATCAACCTCACCAAACCACAACTCATATTTCCAGGAATTCTAGAGCTATCACAGTATACTCTCGTGCAACAACCATCGTTTGGAATAATCTACCTCAACAAGAAGAATCAACTTCGTCTTATGCGGTTCGATGAAATTCCGAAGTTTTCTGACGAGACACTTCAAAGAGTTCGTGATGGGTTGGCAGAAAGGTTAGATGATGAGAAGAAGAGGTTGAAAGAAGGTCGAGAAACAAGGTGGAAAGCTAATGGACGCAGAATGATACGCAACTTTGTCCATACCATTGAAGAGAGGCTGTACCGTCGTCAACAGATCAGAAGGTTGGAAAGCTACATTGGTGTTCGTCCTTCATTTCCGATTTTGACATTTAGACGACTAGATCCACAGTTCACAGACTTTGATGCATAGTCGAATGAAGAACTTCAGCTTACATTCTTCCGGTACCAACATTTCAATATTTTCATTTATTTGAATTGATTTGTAATTACTAAGGCTTGTGCACACATAACAGTGTACAACCCGCACTTTGTACTTAAAGGACCCTGTGGTACGTATCAGTGCTACAATCCTAATATAAGGAGCGACAGCTTCTTACTTTTGAGTAGAATTAACAAACTTTTCATGATTTCTACAATTCTGCTCAAAAGACAAGTATTACACCTCAATAAGTAATCACTTGTTGAGGGGGAGTACTTGATTTCAAACATCGTTCTTAAATCTTAAAATCTTGGTGAATTCTCCCCATAGAACTCAAAAAGGGCATATTTTAATCAAAACGTTTACAAAAACAACATTTGATATGCTATTTTTGAGGGGGAGAAGAAGAAAAGTGATTAAAATATGATGTCAAAAGTCTTATCTTGTGCGAGCTCGACTCAAAATTGACCCACGAATTGACGAAACAACAAATGTTAGTATTCGAAAGGATTTATCCAAGTAGAAAGTACCGTTTCGAGAAACTCTTTCTAGATGTTTACTTTGACGGGTATAACTTCCTTTTAGGAATGTTAACAACTTCAAGTTAGTTATTAGGGCTAGTTATCACCTAAAAACTGATAATGCATCCCTTTAACTAAGCAACGTAAACGTGTCCCTCGGGTATAAATCTATTAAGAGTTGATCAATTCAAAAGTGCCAACTCTTCCCGCATATGCAAATTTCTAAAAACATTCATAAGCATATGTGGAGGGGGAGTCTTTTATAAGAAATCCGAAACCTCAAAGTGTTAATAAAAAGTCTAATACTCATAAACACTTTGAGAGATTTTCAATGATTTGGTTTAAAGGCAACAATAGGATAGTCATGGAGTTACTAGGTGACTAAGGATAGGAAAAACCGTCCTATGATCCGCCTAAACCGGAGGGATCTACCCAAGGACATCACCAATAGTTAGAAATTAGAAGTCCTTAGGTATGATATAACAAAAGGAGATAAGAATGAAAGGAGAAAGAAGGGGTTGAAGAATTAAAAAGAAAATGAATGAAAAGGGTGAAAAGAAATAGCCCTCCATTTTATCAACCATAGGTCAGACACCGGGTTCAATTCATATGCTACTGGTCGTTGCTAAGGCGACACCGGTATTGAAGATAAAAGACGTCATGGACCCAGTGACGCAATGCACCTAAACCTTCTTAGCCACTCAGGCATCTCTCAAAAGATGTTTGTTTCATTCTCACGGGGAACCAGTGTAATCTATCGATCGTCTATTAGAGATGGTTGATATTGAAACAGGAGGCCCTCTGCTCCATGCCTCCGCATAGGAAACCAAATGTGCACTTATCGAGTTTAGAGCCACGAGATAACATAAAAGATCTCTTAGGAACATACAATACTTCTACACTAAGTGTCTTGCATCATTGGACACTAAGTGTAAATTATCGAGTCCTTCGCAGATCTTAGCAATCTGCCTTGAACGTTTATGAGGGATTTACTTATGTATTTCTCGAATGATTGAACGGAAATCCTGCCAGGGTCAACATCAAACAGCCCTGACAGCAGGTCACTTCGGTGTTCCTTGTGGATTACGCTTAGTGTGTTCGATGGTTTCAAACGATCTACAGTCATGGGGTGATCTCCAGCGACTCACCTAATCGTGGGTGTACGTATGTATGTCTGTGTAAGCCCTCTAGGGGGTATCCGATTGGGAACGACCTTGGCAAGGATTAGAAGGAGTCTTCACACTATGCTGTTGACAAATTCTAATTCCAAACCTGTAAGTACCGGATGTTTTATTGCTAACTGTCTCAATGCAGGTACAACAACCATCCTGAACACCAGCTTCCACATGCTCATACTTTCATCTCAACAATTATGAAAGCTCTCATGAAAGATCGAAGCAACACAAAAGTCATAGATAGATTCCATGCCAAAAGAATCTACAAAGAAATAAATATAAACGATCTAAAGCAAAGCACCGTCTAAAGAAGAATTCTACGTCAACACTAAGAATCTTCATCAATAAAAAGAGAGCTACTCACGAATGAAAGTTTCAAATGTCAAAGATGTATGAGCATGTCGGAAAGATGCAGATCCACTGGAGTCTAAGAGAGTGACGAATGGCAGACTACCACATCATGTGATCACTATCTCATCATCAAAGATAAAGAACAAAGAGCGATGAATCATTTCTACTAATTATTTTTGAAGACGTCAAAAGCCATGAAAGTCAACAACTAAAGTCCAAAGACAAAGATGTCAAGCAACCTCAAATGACCGTAACGAACATCACTCCTTCATAACTGATCCTTAGGGGGAGATTGTTAGGACCTAAGTTTATCAACATTTAATCAAGTCTCGGTTATTTTAGCAAATTTAATAGGTTGCTAGATTAATTATGTTTATCATGTAAACGTGTAAGTCCAATACACATCTAATGGGCCTCAAGCCCACACGAATTAGAAAGGAAGGAATAGGGAAGTGTTGCCCTAGCTCCTTACCTATAAATAGGACACTCATGTAATCCTATTTCTTTTTGGTTACTTCATTTTCATAAGAAACTCTTGCACTTTTATTCTTCATATTTGATCTAATCAACCAAACTCTATTTCTCATCTTATTTCTATAATATCAATACTTGTGTTTACATTATGGTGACCTAACAACCAGTGTAAAACCGGCGGGCTTCTCTTCGCGTAACCGGCATTCATATGACATATAACCTGCGTACTTCACTGTTTGACTCGTAGTTGCATAGTTGACGGTGCCCGTATATGGCGCGCTTTCTTCATAAGGTCGGCGTGCTTTTGTCCAAACTATGTATGAATATCTTAAGTTCCTCAAAGTCATTCGTTTATTGTACTTCTCGCGTGTTTCCTTCAATCCTTAGTCCTGCATATTCATTCATGTATTAAGGGCCAAAAGTCCTACAAATAAGGTTATTTTACTATCTAATTTGCATAATATCGGGGGTATAAATATGTATAATACGAGACTCATCAGTAGCATACGGAGCATTTCCAAGGGAGTATTCATGCCATTTACTACATAAGTTTTAGTATTTCATATCGAACATTTGTATTTAATTCAATTTCTTTCATTTTGATCATAAACATTAAATTTCTTACATTATTTAATATGATTGGCTAAACACCTTTGGTGTTAGCCTAGTTATGAAATTGTTATTGCCATGTTTTAATTTTCTCGTTTTTGTATCGCTTTATGTGTTTATTTTCTTGGGACGACCTCGGCTTTACCAATTACTACACTACATACGACCAGGTACACTGCATGTTAGTGCATAGGTAGACCTTAGGTTGACGAGAAATTATAAATAGTAAAAACTGGTCTGCGATCCAACATCAAGTTTTATGCGCTGTTGCCGGGGAACTATTTTAGGATTTAATTTAAGTTTTGTAATTTCTATCTATTTTCATTTATCTATTGAATAAAGAATATTCCATGGCCTTGATCGTCAACGATTATTTAACCTCTGTATGTGTTTAACCAGGTATTATGAGACCTGTTCTTGAAGAAAACATTAAATTTGAATTCTGGGAATTGTGTTTAGATGAACTAAAGAACTGCGGATTTTCTGGAAATAATGATGAAGAAGCTCACGAGCACATTTCTAGGGTCAGCGAAATCATCGATCTATTTCACACCCTAAAAGTATCAAAAGACCTTAGGTAGATGAGAAATTATAAATAGTTAAACATGGTTTGAAATCCAGCATCATACGACTGAACAAGTAAATCCACAAATGCGTCATCCACAAGGTTTGCATGCTTTTTTTTTGTATCCTTTATAATTCAAAATGACTGTTTGTATTATTATCTGCTGCCATCATGTTTCACTTACCTAACAACATTCGTGTTATCCATTCCAGTTCATATGTGCTCTTCATCAACAAGCGAGCAGACTGCATACACCCCAGCCAATAGACCAAGATGTTCTAGACAAGGTTTGCCACTTCTTTGTTAATTGTGTGCATAAATTACAACTAACCATCAATCTCTCCTAACACAATTTATACCCCATACATATTTCTTACTCTACGTATGCATATTACAGGTGAAACATGCTCCTCATGAACAACCAATGAATGTACGACTACACAAGTGAATCAGCAAATGCGTCATTCACAAGGTTTGGCTGTCCCTTTTTTTTATCCTTATTCATTGAAAATGACTGTTTGTATTTTAACATGTCGACATCCTGTTTTGCTTACTTAACAATATTCGTTTCTTTGCTTCCAGATTATATGTGCTCTTCATCAACAAGCGAGTAGACTGCACGCATCCCATCCAATAGACCAAGGCGCTCCAGACAAGGTTTGCTACTTTTTTGTTTCATTGCCTTTATTGTGTAAAAAAATGCAATTTCTATTTTTACTTGCCATCATTCACTTTTATACTTAACATACAACATTTGTAAAATTAAAAATAATAATAGTAATTAAAAAAAAGATAAAATAAAGAGTGCTTGTATAGTTTTAGTGCAGTATTATTTTAACTATTATGAGCACACATACTGACATTATACTTGCCCATGTTACATTCACTAGGCCAAAAATGACCTTTCGTCACACATGGTCGTTTTTGAACGGTCACACTGTGACATTTTTGCGTGACTAAATGTACCAGCGTTAAATAAACAGCCACACTTGATCCGATTTGTGTGACCATTTCGTAAAATATTTGTCACGCATTTGTGTATATATGTGACTAGAGGGTAACTGGTAAATATTTTTCCATCATTTAGTCACGTTTAATTTGGGACGTGTGACCGATGCAAATCAGCTCGAAACATTAGTCACGCTATAGATATACATATGTGACAAATATATGTCACACAATTGACCAGTGTGACCAAAGAAGATATATGGTCACACGAAGTACTTGTGTATGTGGCTAAATTATATAGTCAATTTTGTCACACATTATATAAACGTGACTGCTATTCTTTGCTGAATAGTTAGCCACATATGAATTTGAAATGTGTGACAACTAAAAATTCAGTTTGAAGCGTTAGTCACGAAATGCATTTAAGAGTGACAAATATATGTCACACACTTGAAGAGTGTGACCAAATGTCATATATGGTGACACAAAACCATACAAACATGATTAAGTGTAACGAAAATTCGACACATATGGTCACGTAAGTTAATATGTGTGTCTAAAGTTTAACGTGTGTTTGCTTGCCAAATCCTAATGTGTATAGTCACAGTTATTTGAAGCACGATCATGTGACTATAGGCTTTACAATAGTCACACCATATCACAAATGTGTATCAATAGGATGTTTATGGCCACGTTATAAGGGTATTATATGTGACCAATACATTCAAAATAGTCACATTGTGAAGTATTCACGTGACTATTATTTATAGCACAATGGGAAGTCAGTTATCATTAACCTTGATATTAGTCACATTGAGTTTTTGTGTGACTAAATCATAGTCATATTTTGTCACACAATATTCAAGCGTAGTCACAATTCGATACATATGGTCACACATTTATGATAAACTGTGTACTAGCAGTGCTAACTATGTACTACTGCTAGTACATAGTTAATACGGCTAGTACACAGTTTATGCTGCTAGAAGTTATAGTTTTGTATAATCTGGAATCCTTTAATTTAAAAGAGTATTCGCAAGTACGAACTTAACAATTAATACAACAACAACAACAACAACAACAACAACATAAATCCTTTAAAAGAGTATTTGCAGCAAAACAAAAGCTTAAATAGGTTCTGCAGACAAAAAATAAATCCCTAAACAGAGTGTTGCAGCTTGAGAATGACATTTGCTTCACTTTGATTTTCGTATAACAATACCTTCACAGTCGGTTCGATAGTAGGTATCCTTTGCTTGTAGATTTACTACCGGCAGTACGTTATCATTTTGCTCGTGAATGACTGTACTAAATTCCTCATCGACATCGTCATACGTTTCTTTGTAATTCTTGTTAGGTGTTTTAAAGACAATAGACAACTTACAATTTGCCGGGTCTTTCACATAAAACACTTGTTGTGCTTGTGAGGCTAATATGAACGGATCATCCTTGTGGCCTATACTATTCAGGTCTACCAATGTATAACCAAGATTATCGCGTTTGACCCCACCTTTTTTTGAATTAACCCAATCACATTTGAAAAGAGGAATTTGCCTGCAATGGTAATCTAGTACCCATATCTCTTGTAAAACCCCATAATAATATGCTTTTCTTGTGGTTGAAACTTCCTTCGATATGTGAATATCTGCTGCCTCAACACTAACCCCACTGTTCTGGTAAACTATGCCATCATTACTTTTCGTACGAAATGTATACCCATTGATGTTATATGCCTCGTATTTCACTATGGTGGCGCGTGGTCCAAATGATATCCACCTCACAGTTTCTGATACACTATCTTTGGATATTGCTAACTCTCTCTCAACCTGAATTTCATTACAAGTACATGTTACCTTTAAAGTGCAGGAACAACTCACTTATATTTATCAAAAATAAACTATTAGTATAAACAACACATACGAGTGATTACCTCTTTGTGTAACCACGTAGCAAAAGATTTAGTGTGCTCATGCTCCAGCAATGCCACTTTTCTACCCGGGTATTTTGTTTTCAAAAATTGCTTGTGTCTCCTGAAACAAAACAATGTATTTGATTATTATATCTGATACAACATTTTAAGCAACGAAATAGACATGTATGTGTTAGTAATACTTACTCGATATACGGCACAATTTCATCTGTATTCTGTATTACATACAAATGTGCTTTCTGAAAGACGTCTCCGGAAAGTACATTTGATTTGCCGGCCGACAATGGCTTTCCATCCTCATTTTCATTGGTTACATGTTTATCAGGTGGGATACCGATAGTTTTCATGGTTTTATGATACTCGCTAAAAAACTCTATTGTTTCTTCCGCGATAGTCTCCTCAGCAATGCATCCCTCTGGTCTATTTCTGTTTCGCACATGTCCTTTAATAACCTTCATACATCTTTCGAAGGGATACATCCACCGAAAGCATACGGGACCACATATTTTTACCTCCCTAGTTAGGTGCACTGTCAAGTGTATCATAATATCAAAAAATGACGGAGGAAAGTACTTCTCGAGAAGGCACAGTGTCACAACAAGTTCGTGTTGAATCTTATCTAGTTCGCTCAAGATGATTTCTTTCCTACATATAGCTTTAAAGAAAAAGCAAAACCTGATAATAGCAAATCATGTGGGTGGGTGCATGATTGTACGTATAGCAACGGGCAAAAACTCTTGCATTAGCATGTGATAGTCATGCGATTTAAAGCCAATGAGCTTCTTATCATTTTGGCTGACCAAACTAGAGAAATTTGAACAATAGCCTTGTGGTACCCTGATGTTTCTTAACGTTTCACAAAAGATGTCTTTTTCAGCATTGGTTAATGTGTAACCTGCTGGAGGTAGTGTTGTTTTGTCTGCTTCATTCTTAGCAAACAACTCTTTTTTTATCCCCAACTCTTCAAGATCCAATCGAGCATTCATTCCATCTTTTGTCTTTCCAGTAACATTCAGCAAAGTTCCGACTAGACTCTCAGCAACATTCTTTTCTACATGCATGAAGTCAATACAATGTGGAACAGCATTATGCCTCCAATACTTTGGCTTTCGATACCAAATGTTGAATTTCTTCCAATATGGTTCATTTAGTTGGCTTGCACTACCCTCTGCTTCTGTTGTTTTCCTTTTCTGCTTTGTAATCTTCCCACCTCTGCCTCTCATATCTTCTTGGTTATTCGAGGTGTTATTGTTTGTTCGTTTGCCTTTTCCCCATTTATTTGCAATTAGTTGTACCTCGTTGTATATTTGATCCCCAGTCAATGGAGTTGGAGCAGGCAGAGGTTCTTCTTTTCCATCAAACGCCGCCGCTTGCCTTCTGAACGCATGGCCGTATGGTAGATATCGTCTGTGTCCAGCATAACTTTGCTTGGATGAGGCCGAAAGTCTAACATAGTGTGTATCTTTCCCACATACTACACAACCTTTGAATCCACTGTATGGGCAGCCACATAATGTACCAAGTGCAGGGTAATCATTTATCGTCCACAACAAAGCGGCACGCAGTTTTAACTATGTCAAATCATAGTGGAGATTCTACAGCATCATTACATAAGACAACTACTCACCTGCTCATGCTCCGTACCTGAGGTCTATTTGACACAATTCTGGAAATCTATTGACGTGAGTAAGGACGGCAAAACAATGGGGATACGTCTTGATCACAAAGATATTCAGTTTAATGTCGGAACCCTACGCTCTGTTCTTGGTTTACCTGCTGAAGGTTCCAGAAACTTCAAGAAGTTCACCCCACGTCCCTCGTTGTCAGAGATTCTCAGATTTCTACGAGAACTTGGGTATGATTAATCAAAGTCCAAACTCACCATCCTATCTTCAATCGACAGAAAGTTGATGAGACGAAAAATGTTACGTTTTTAGGGGTCGGTTTGAGTCCTAATTCGTATGTTTTTGGTTTGGATTTCACCCAAAGTCGTTTCTTTTCTCATTTTAGGTACTTTTGAAGGGAAAATCACAAAAGAAGCATTTTCGGGCGTTTTCGGAGTGAAAAAGTGCGGAAAACAACAAAAACTCAAAAGACCTTGAAGATTACTGAAGGTGACGCCGTCACACTCTACAAGGTGACGCCGTCAGGAACAAGTGAAGTCCATAAGTGGAAAAAATACTCGTGACGGGCCAGAGAGTTCGTAGTGTAAATTGTGACGCCGTCAACCAAGG
This sequence comes from Artemisia annua, assembly GCA_014162995.1. NCBI lineage: Eukaryota > Viridiplantae > Streptophyta > Magnoliopsida > Asterales > Asteraceae > Artemisia > Artemisia annua. Next base: position 98,062 of record LBNU01023993.1, read on the forward strand.
CCGTCAGATCTGGAACCAGCAATTATGACCACGTCAACCAAGACCGTCAGGAAACTCTAATCGCCGAGCTGACGACGTCACCTATTGGGCTGACGCCGTCAGCCCGCGTTTTCTATATATATAGAACGTTTTTTCTTTATTTAAGAGGAACTGGAGAGGAATTTTAGAGTGGAGAACTTTAGGGTTAAACCCTAGTACGTGTATTACAGACCTTAGAGGGTATTCTAACCCCTCTAACTTGCATGTTTAATCCAAGATAAGTCTTTATTCATACAATATGTCTATGTGTTGTGTGATATATGCTTGTGCTTGTCTTTCTTTCAACATGCTAGGCTAATTTACTTTGTGTTTGCTTAGATCTAATGAAACCTAACTATTGATTATCATGTGATGTGTATGTTGTGATTGTGTTTGGGTGAATGTTTCATCTACGTTAGACTAGAGAAAACTGGCTAACCTCCTATACGGTAACAAGCTTGAACGTCTTTAGAAACGTGAATCGTATGTGCGTTATCGATTTTAAGGTAGTATTTCATGCATAGGTTGCTATCGGTGAGCTCATGATAGGATGCTTGACGTATCGTCATAGAGTGAGGTAGGAACTTATAGAGTTAGGGAATTGAACGCACTCCCTACGACTTGTTAGGAATACACCCGTCATCCACGCAAACTCAACATACTAATTACATGGTAAAAGATAGTTAGGGATTAATGAAATCTAAGTAAACACTACTCTCCACCACTGATTTTCTCCAAACCAAAAATACAAAAATATAAGTAGTATAGAAGTAGATAACTTGGGTTAGTTGACTAGCAACTAATTCCGCCCTCTCCTCCAAAACCAGAGATTTTACCTGCTTTCATAAAATATAAAAATACAAAAAGAATCTTCTTCCACCCTTAGACCTAGATTAGAGTATCCTTTAGCCTAACGAACACTATTCCCTGCGAGAGAACGATCAATCCCCCGGTACTTGCCACTACACTATACTACATCGGTCAGGTACACTGCCTGGTGGGGATTGCAAGCTTCTCGAGATCCCTCGAGAGGTAAAACGTAGTGCGTGTTGCAATCCACGCGCATCAAAAGTATATACCACAACCATGGCTCACTCTTTACTCCATCCTCACCAACTGTGTAACTGATAAGGCGAAAAGTGTACCGCTTTTCGGGGGTCATTTAAGCCCTAAATCGTATTTATTTGATCAAATATCGCCCTAAATCGTTCCTTTTGGCATTTTAGGTACTTTGGAGAGAAATTCTGGAAAAGGAAGCATTTTAGACGTTTTTGGAGCATAAAAGTGAAGAATTCGACAAAGTGCCAAAAATCTGCTGAATAGTACCTCTGACGGCGTCAAGCTTGGACGTGATGGCGTCAGACCTTGACGAGCCAGAATGTTTTTTGGAGGATTAAAGAGGGACGGCGTCAAGAAGGCCATCAACCCTAACCACGGCGGCTTAACGGCGTCAAGGCTATAACGTGACGCCGTCAGATCTGATTTTCTATATATATTCTCATAATTTTTAGTCATTAGTGTGAAACTTTTAAGGGAGAAACCCTAGATGATTTTTAGCAGCTTTTTCAAGGTTTTTAACCTTGAGATCTTCCATGTTACATTGAAGATAAGTAATCAATTAATCATTCAATATGACTATGTGTTGTTTGATTCTATCTTGTTCTTGTCTTTTGTTTAACATGCTAGGCTAGGTTTTCTTTGTGTTTGCTTAGATCTAATGAAACCTAACTATTGATTATTGATTGAATGGTGTGTTATTGATTGTATTGGATGGGTGTTTATCGATGTTAGGCTTAAGAAAACTGGTAGCCTTCCGGTTGGTAACATGCTTGAACATCTTAAGAAACATGAACCAAGGTGTACTAAGGTTATTTGATTGTATTTAATGCATAAGCGAATTCTAGTGATCCCATGTTAGGAGCTTCTTAGCCGGCTCGACATAGGAGTGAAGTAGGAGCTTATAGTGTTGGGAGAAGTCCGTACACACTCCCACGAATGGTATTAAGGAATACAATCCGTTATCCACCCAATTAATACACACTAATAAATCAATAAAAGATAGTTAGGGAGTAAGGAAATCTAAGTAAACACACTTCTCTCCATATTAGTTTTCACGACATTTATTTTCATTTTATTTTATTTTAATTGCATCAGTAGTTATTTGAGTTAGTTGACTAGCAACTAATTCCGCCCACTCCTTCAAACCCGAGATTTTTACTTGCTTTCATTAAAATACAAAAATACAAAATGAATCTTCCTTCACCCTTAGACCTATTAGAGTAGTTTTTCAATCCTAACGACACTATTCCCCTAGAGAACGATCAATCCCCCGGTACTTGCCACTACACTATACTACATCGGTCAGGTACACTGCCTGGTGGGGATTGCAAGCTTCTCAAGATCCCTTGAGAAGTAAAACCTTTTTGCGAGGGGTGCAATCCAACGCATCAAAGTTTTTGGCGCCGCTGCCGGGGAATAGTTATTGTTTAGGTTGAATTTTTATTTTATTAGGTCTACTCACTAGATTCCTTTCTAGTGAGATTTTTATTTTATTTTTCTAGGATTTTTTTTAGTCTATCTTTTTCCCAAATCCTTCGCTTTAATCTTCCCAAACCAACATGGTAAATGAAGATTTCTCCAACCATAGAGTCACCAGGAGTCGTATTTCCTTAGGAAACCTCATCCAACCTTACGCGGAACCTGAAAGGGAAATGCATAGGTTGAGACAACGCTCTTCAATGTCTGAACCAATTGGTATCGCCCTCAATTTTGATGAAGCCCTTTCCGAGGAAGAATCCAATCACCACACCACACCCTCTAGCCCTGAATCTCATGTAAATGAGGAAATTCTGGAAAATCCCCTTCCCAAGTGCCTCAAGGATTATTCATCCCCTACCCCTCGTGGTTTTTCCAATGCTATCGTTTTTCCAAATGAACACACGAACGGGGTCTTGCGTGCAACCGATGTTTGGCTTGTCCAAAGTGTATGCAAGTTTTACGGGTTGAAAACTGAAGATCCGATCCAACACATCAAGGACTTCCTGAAAATAGTGAATACCCTCCATACGGACGGGGCCACTAGAGATACCTCTCGGCTACGATTCTTTCCATTCACCCTTTACGAAAAAGCCGGAGATTGGTATAACCAACTTCCCTCCGAGTCTATCTTCACATGGGAACAGCTTATCTCAAAATTCTATGAGAAATTCTTTCCCATAGGAAGAACCTCAATATTGAGAGACGAAATCCTCCGCTTCCATGTTGAACTAGCTGAACCTATTCACAAATCCTGGGTTAGATTCAAGGATCTAATTAGACAGCGTCTTGTCCAAATCTTCTATGACAGTGTCTCTAAGAACGATCAATTGGGCATTAATAATTCATCAAAAGGAAAAATAGCCAAGTTGAGCGCTGAAGAAGGATGGAATAGGATTGAGGAATACGCAAATGATCAAGACGATACTTGGGATGATCCCGATTCAATCATGAGCGCTTCCGAGATCATGAAGGAGCCTTCTTTTGATAACCGGTTGAGTAGGTTGAATAAACTAGTATCTTATCTAGACAAGTCGCAACCAACTAAACAATTATCAAACCCATACTTGATCTGTGACCAATGTGGTGGCCCGCATGAAGTGGAAGAATGCGGGGATGATGTCACCACCGAACAAGCATGTTTATCAAGCCACGACATCTTTGATGATCCATCCCTCTTAACTTTCTACCAAAACAATGATCTTACCCGTTGGGGGAATCTTGTGAGAAGTGAGGAAGGAGGAGAACATCCTGACTACAAGGTTAGGAGCACTTTTGAGGATGATCTTGGGCATTTCACGCTTGAAAAGAATCTGCAATTGAAAGGTCTCAACAACCTAATCACTAGCCAACAAAATGAGTGGGGTACCAAATTTGCAGAACTTAATGCCACTCTTGATAACCTTGAACAACCTCAAGTGGGTCAAAAAGATCCTTTACTCGCCATCACCACTCGTGCCAGAACAACCACTAAGGATCCACCATACCCAGCTCAACAGTCTAACGTCACGGAACCCGACACCCCCACGAGGAAGAAAGTACTGTGAACGATGGGAATTCCGAACAACCCCCTCTAGTAACCCCCTCTCTACCTACTCTGACCAAACAGCCCACTAAAGTCCCCTATCCGTCCCGCCTCAAGAATCAAAAGGTCGAGAATGATGAAAAAAGATTCTTGTCATACTTGAAGGATTCGGTTGTCACCATACCCCTTCTTGATGCATGTTACCATATGCCCAGATATAGTACATACTTTAAGAAGCTGCTTACCAACAGAAAAAGGCTCGAGGGTCTTGTAACCCTAGGAGAGGAATGTTCTGTGGTAACCCAGCGAGGACTACCAAAGAAGGTGGACGATCCCGGGAGTTTCACCTTGCCCTGCTCCATAGGATCTCTTTCAGTCAAGAATGCTCTAGCTAACTTGGGGGCCAGTATCAATCTCATGCCGCATTCCATGTTCCTCAAATTGGGGTATTCAGGATTAAAACCAACCCGTATGAACATCCAACTAGCCGATAGATCGGTCAAATACCCCTTAGGAATATGTGAAAACGTGCTTGTTAAGGTAGGGAAGTTCAAATTTCCAGTAGACTTCGTCATCCTTGAAATGGAGAAAGATGACCTAGTGCCCATCATTCTAGGAAGACCATTCCTAGCAACTGCTCGTGCTGTGATTGATGTTCATGATGGCAAACTAACCTTACGAGTAGGGGCCGATAGCTTAACCTTCGACATCAAGGACATAATGAATCTTTCCCTCGAAGCAGCTAACCGGCTGTATTGCATCGGAGAAGTCGATGAACTAACAGACGTGATTGACAATTGTGCAGATGAACAAATAGAAGCTGGTTGGTTGCGAGACGAAGCTCCCTTACCCATCTTAGAGGAGGAAAATACTATGGATGTTAGCGCCGTCTCCTTCTATCCCAGACAAGAAATCGAACAGCTTGAGCTTCGTAAACCTGAGAATAAACTTAAACCATCCATCATCGAGCCACCCACGTTAGAACTCAAGGAACTCCCAAACAACCTTGAATATGCTTTCCTCCAAGGAGAAGATCAACTTCCGGTAATCATAAACTCTTCTTTGGAAGGTGAACAAAAAGATAAACTCTTAGGAGTTTTAAGAAAATATAAAGGAGTTATAGCATGGAGTGTAGCCGATATCAAGGGGATCGACTCAACCTTTTGCACGCATAAAATCCTCATGGAGGAGGATTATAAACCTTCCGTGCAACCTCAAAGGCGAGTAAACCCCAACATAAAGGAAGTCATAAAAAAGGAAGTCATCAAACTCCTAGATGCAGGGCTAATTTACCCAATTTCAGATAGTCCATGGGTAAGTCCTGTACAAGTTGTACCGAAGAAAGGAGGAATGATGGTGGTGAAGAACGATAAGGATGAATTAGTGCCTCAAAGAACAGTAACCGGGTGGCGTGTATGCATCGATTATAGGAAGTTGAATGATGCAACCCGAAAAGATCATTTCCCTCTCCCGTTCATCGATCAAATGTTGGAAAGACTAGCAGGACATGAGTACTACTGCTTCCTAGATGGGTTCTCAGGGTATTTCCAAATCCCTATCGCTCCCGAGGACCAAGAAAAGACTACGTTTACATGCCCTTATGGCACCTTTGCCTACAAACGAATGCCCTTTGGACTATGTAATGCCCCGGCCACTTTCCAACGTTGCATGACTGCAATCTTCCATGAGTTAATGGAAGACAGCATGGAGGTCTTCATGGATGATTTTTCAGTCTTTGGAGACTCTTTTGATCGCTGTCTTACTAACCTTGAAAAAATGCTCAAACGTTGTGAGGAGACTAACTTGGTACTAAACTGGGAAAAGTGCCACTTTATGGTGAAAGAAGGGATTGTACTTGGGCACAAAGTCTCAGGGAGTGGAATTGAAGTAGACCGGGCAAAGATTGAGGCTATATCCAAACTTCCTTATCCAACCACCGTCAAGACAATCCGTAGCTTCTTAGGGCATGTTGGCTTCTATAGGAGATTCATTAAGGATTTCTCAAAAATAGGTAGACCAATGACTCAGTTGCTTATGAAGGNAAACTTCCTTATCCAACCACCGTCAAGACAATCCGTAGCTTCTTAGGGCATGCTGGCTTCTATAGGAGATTCATTAAGGATTTCTCAAAAATAGCTAGACCAATGACTCAGTTGCTTATGAAGGATGCCCCGTTCGATTTCTCTCAAGAGTGCAAGGATGCATTTGATCGATTAAAGCAGGATCTCACACAAGCTCTGATTATGGTTACCCCTAATTGGGACTTACCATTTGAAATCATGTGCGACGCTAGCGATTACGCTGTTGGGGCAGTGTTAGGGCAAAGACTAAACAAACACTTCCAGCCAATTTACTACGCTAGCAAAACCATGAATCCTGCTCAGGAAAACTACACTACCACTGAAAAGGAATTATTGGCCGTTGTATTTGCTTTTGATAAGTTCCGCCAATATCTTGTCCTTTCAAAAACGGTTGTTTTTACGGATCATTCAGCTCTTCGATATCTTTTCACTAAACAGGATGCTAAACTGCGATTAATTCGTTGGATCTTACTATTGCAAGAGTTCGATGTGGAGATTCGCGATAAGAAGGGAGCAGAGAATCTTGCGGCTGATCATCTCTCTCGACTCGAAAATCCCAGCCTTAGTGAATCTGACAAGAGTGAGATTCGGGATTCATTTCCTGAAGAGTAGCTCATGTCAATAAATGATTCTGAACCGTGGTATGCAGATTATGCTAATTACCTGGCAAGTAGGGTTATTCCTGAACATATGAACAGACATGAGAAGAAGAGGTTCTTCAATCAGTTAAAGTACTACTTTTAGGACAAACCTTTCTTATTCCGTAGGTGTCCAGATCAAGTAATCAAGCGTTGTGTTTCAGAGAATGAGGCAATAAGAATCATGAAAGGATGTCACGCTAGTCCATCTGGAGGGCATCACGGGATAAACACTACTGCGCGAAAGATTTTCGACACGGGATTCTATTGGCCTACAATATTTCGTGATGTGAGGGGAATGATACAGGCTTGTGACGCGTGCCAAAGAGCCGGGAATATCTCTAGGAGGGATGAAGCGCCTCAAAATTATATACAAGTGTGTGAGGTTTTTGATGTTTGGGGAATTGATTTTATGGGACCCTTTCCATCTTCAGGGGGGAATGAATACATCTTAGTGGCCATTGATTATGTTTCAAAATGGGTGGAAGCACAAGCCCTTAGGACTAACGATGCCAGGGTAGTCATTCATTTCTTAAAAAATTGTTCTCTAGGTTTGGCATTCCGAAAGCTCTTATTAGTGACAGGGGAACCCATTTTTGCAACTCGCAAATGGAGAAAGTCATGAAAAGATATGGAGTCTCTCACCGATTCTCCACCGCTTATCATCCTCAAACCAACGGTCAAGTCGAAAATACTAATAGAGCCATAAAGAGGATATTAGAGAAAACGGTCAACCAAAACAGAAAAGATTGGTCTTTTAAGCTCGATGAAGCTTTGTGGGCATTCCGAACTGCTTATAAGACACCAATCGGGACGACCCCGTTCCGTATGGTATATGGCAAGGCATGTCATCTTCCAGTAGAACTGGAACACAAGGCATATTGGGCACTTAAGGCTTGTAATTTGGATTATACAGTTGCGGGATCAAATAGATTTTTACAGCTCCAAGAACTCGATGAATTGAGATTGGAGGCTTATGAATCTTCCATTACATACAAAGAAAGGGCAAAGAGATGGCATGACCAACGGATTAAGAAACCCAAGGAATTTTCTGAAGGAGACAAGGTCCTATTATATAATTCTCGTTTAATGCTATTTCCTGGAAAACTTAAGTCTAGATGGTATGGACCTTTCACTGTAAGTAGCGAGGATAAAGAATTCATCGTGAATATACAACGAGTCAAGCATTATCAATAGAATAATAATGAGATGATCAATGAGGAAGACATCACTCTTGACGATGAAGTCACCTAATGTACGATGACTTTGAGTCTAGCTACAAGACTCGTTAATAAAGAAAAACGCTTCTTGGGAGGCAACCCAAGCTTTGTGTGTTTAATTGTTTGTTTGTTAGATTTTATTTGTTTCCGTATGTATGTTTAGTTTTTATTGTTATTGGTTCATGCTTCAAACTAAATTGTGAAAATGCTTTATTTTGTTTTTAACTTCGTCTTAACTACATATAAAGGTATTTTGCAAAAGATAAGTGTAAGGGAAATCTAAATCGGTTTATAAGAACAAATGAACATGAATCATAACAATAATAAATTGACATACATATTAGTAATTGTTTGAGTCAAATGCTTGTATCGAGTCATAATGATATTTTGCAGGATTTC
>LBNU01023993.1:115697-137237 GCA_014162995.1 Artemisia annua
TCAATCCCCCGGTACTTGCCACTACACTATACTACATCGGTCAGGTACACTGCCTGGTGGGGATTGCAAGCCTCTTAACATCCCTTGAGAGGTAAAATCTATTGTAAGGTCGCAATACCACGCATCATGTGGATTCATCTGCCTTTCGTCACATCTTTGTCTTTGGAGGTTAGACGCCTTTCCAATATGCTCATACGTCTTTAGTCTTTAAGATATATACATTTGTTGTTCCCGTTCTTTCACTTTGATCTTTGTCTCTTTACTTTGTAGATTCTTTCACATAACGTAGAATCTTTCTTTGACCTCTTCTTTGCATCGATCTTTGGTGAGAACTTTCTTTGACTTTGAGATATATGTATGAGCATGCGGAAACTAGTGTTGTGATGGTGGTTGTTCCTGCATAAAACAGTTAGCAATAAAACATCCGGTACTTACAGGTTCGGAATTAGAGATCGTTAACAGCATAGTGTGTAAACTTTCTCTAACCCTTACCAAGGCCGTTCCCAAATCGGATACCCCGGAGAGAGCTTACAAGATCTACCTAAGTAAATCAATGATTGGGTGAGTTGCTGGAGATTACCCCACGACTGTAGACCGTTTGGAACCACCGCGAACACTAAGCGTAACCCACAAGAGATTACCGAAGTGACCTGCTGTCAGGGCTATTTGATGTTGACCCTGGCAAGAGTTTCCATTCAATCACTGAGAATCACATTAGTGAATCCTCTCATAAATATTCTGGCAGATTGCTAAGTTCTGCGTAGGACTCTTAAGTTTACACCTGGTATCCTTAATGATGAACCACCAATGTATAAGTATCATGTATTCCTATGAGATCTTTTGATGAATCTCGGGGCTCTAGACTCAATAAGTGCACATTTAGTCGTCGGAGGCATGGAGCAGAGGGCCTCCTTTTCAATATCAACACATCTCGGAGTGAGAGGTCGATAGATTATGCAAGGTTCTCCGTGAGAATGAAACAAGTATCTTTTGAGAGATACCCGAGTGGCTAGATGGTTAGGTGCAGTGCGTCACTGGGTCCATGACGTCTTGTCTTCAATACCAGCGTCACCTTAGCAACAACCAGTAGCATATGTATTGAACCCGGTGTCTGCCCTAAGGTTGAACATATGGAGGGCTATTTCTTTTCACCCTTTTCATTACTTTTCTTTTTAATTCTTCAACCCCTTCTTTCTCCTTTCTCATTTACTCCTTTTTTCAATCATACCTAAGGACTTCTAATTCTACTCTACTGGAATTGTCCTTGGGTAGATCCCTCCAGCTCTGGCGGATCATAGGACGGTTTTTCTTAACATTAGTCACCTTATAACTTCATGACTATCCTATTGTTGCCATTAAACCAAACATTTGAAAATCTTCTCAAAGTGTTTATGATAATGAAACATTTTTTTAACACTTTGAGAGTTTTGATTTCATTTGAGGGACTCCCCCTTCACATGTGCTCTTGTATTATTTCGGAAATTTGCACATGCGGGAGGAGTAAGCACTTTTTGACTTGATCCATTCTTAATAGACATATACCCGAGGGACACGTTTACGTTGCTTAGTTAAAGGGATCCATTATCAGCTTTTAGGTGATAACTAGCCCTAATAACTAACTTGAAGTTGTTAACATTCCTTAGTAAGGAAGGTAGACCCGTCAAAGTATACATCTAAGAAGAGTTTCTCGAAACGGTACTTTCTACTCGGATTAATCCTTTCGAATACTAACTTTTGTGTTTCGTCAATTCGAGGGTTATATCTGAGTCGAGCTCTTTCGAGATTCTGCCACAATCTTTAAACATTTTTGATCACATTATAATCACGTCTTCTCCCACTCAAAAATAGCTTATCGTGATATTTTTTATATCAACTGATTAGTAGAAAAAGCTTTTGGAGAGATAGACGGATTTGTGTTTGCATGAAATCGGAACATTTTTATTATGATTTTTATACTCCCCCTTAAAGAAAGCATATTTTTAAACATAGAGTTTAAAATCGATTTTAAGGGTTTGGAGGGAGTTATCTTTTTGAAATGCGAGTTATGTACTGAAATGTACACAAGTCTTTTTGTGAAAATGAGTTTTTGCTTAAAATCTTTTCGTTTGTTTATACTCGAACTTTTTGAAAACGATTTCGGTTTTGAACGTTCGAGTCCTGATCTGAAATAATCAGAAGTCATCATTGAAGCCCGGGTTTCGTAGTGAAGTATACGAAAGCCATATTTTAAGAAGATTTGAGAAACGACATGTTTTAAAAAAACATTTAGTGAACTCCCGCTCAAGCATATGTACATATCCGTGTCATTTTTTAATAACATTTCTAGAAACGTAGAAAATATCGATTATACGAGAGACATGTCGTGAGAAGAATATTTTTGGATCTTTGATTTTATATTGTTTTTGTATTTTTGAAAATTTATATTTTTGTATTTTGTTTTTGTTGATTTTTCAAATTTTGTATTTTGTTCTTGTTTTATAAAAGAAATGGAAAATCAAAAATAGAAGATTGAAAGAATGAAGTTGAAAAATTTACAGACTTAGAACCCTCTGAAGAACTGGGTTCTGAGATAGTTGAAGCACCTGCAACCAAAGACGAAGATGTTTCACAAATAACAGTGTTAGAATTACATGTTTCCTCTCTTTGAGGGTAATCACTATCGACAGTTGTAGTGGTTTCTACTCCCTTATCCTGATGATTTTCACTATTATTTGTCTTGGTGCAACTATCAAAATCTTTCCTGTTGGAATCCATCTAAGACCAACTATTTTAAACACTTTTCCCGTGGGAATCCACCTAAGGTAGATCTAGACGTAGTTTTCTTATCAGATGCAGCGGAAGTCTTAGTTTTTGAAAAACTACATCCTGTAGATGTCCACCTATTAGGTTTCTTATCTTTTTTCTTGTTCTCAACGGGGGGTGTCTTAGTGGATTGTGTCCTGACATTTGGTTTTCCTTTCTTGAGAAATTGTGCAATACATGCATCATGATTAGTTGAAAAAACACATTTTTTACATGTAGGACAGACAAATTCAATATTCTTGTTTAACACAACAACTTTAACTTTGTCACTACAATCTTTTGGAAATTGTGTTTTGTTCGAGAAAGACTCAAAATTTCTAGTGTTGTTTTCTACGTGCATAGCAATTTCTTTTTCGCAACTACTCTTAGATGCAGGCCAATCCCTAGTCTTTTGTTGATTGTTCCTAGGTAATGGTTTACTACTACTAGCAGTGCTTTGGAATCTTGTAAAATTTTTTTTGGGTAAAGGGCATTCCACCCGGTAAATTAAGAATCTTGTAGAATTCATCACACTAGGTTTTGTACATAAAATTCCGTCTTTTCGAATTTGTGCCTTTTTCTTAGCTTCTTTTAGATGGTGATTGTGGACCAAGTCATTAGAACCAACAGATTCTTTAACAGTTTTTGTGGTCACATTCGGTGTACTATTCCTAGAAGGGCCAGAAGTAAGCACATTTGTATTTCGTTCAACAACATTTGCATTTTCAACAATCTTTTCAATTTCTTTTTGCTTGGGCAAAGGTTGTGGAGTGACTGGTTTTGTCAAATCCTTTTTCTCATCGACTTTTGTAGCAAACCAGGAAATTGACATTTTTGGTTTTTCAACAGTTTTTGAAGCATTTGGTTTCTCCGAAGTCGATGGTTTTGCAAACTTAGTATCCACACCCTTCCCTTTTAGACTTTCTAGCTGAGCCCTCAAAAGATCATTTTGCTCTTTCATGTTCTTGAAGGCACGCTCATACGACAATTTGTCATACTTGCATTCTTTGCTTTTCCGATCAAGTTGTTTAAAATATGACACGTTTTCTTTTTCAAGTTTAATAAGAGCATTTTCATATTTTGAAACAATTGCGGAGGTCTCAGCTCCCAGTCTTTCATCGTCTTCAACAGAATATGTTTGTAAAATAATAGACATAATATCAGTAGACAGAGCTGCTTCTAAGAGAGAGTCATTTAACTTTTCCAAAACATTTAGCTGCTTAAAAGATTCATTTGCCTTCTTTATCAGAGATTTGTGGTCCTTGACAAAGTCAGGTGTTTCTTTCAAAAACGCTTGTTCAAAATGAATTACTCTAGCATTAATGGCGTTGATTTGTGGAGCAAAGTCATTTTCAAGAATCTTTTTAAGCTGTAAATGAACCGTGGAATTCCAATTAATCTCATTTAGTTTCGTTTTAGATTCTAAAGTCGTTTGAAGTTGCCCAATTCTGGTTTTTAGATCATCAAGATATCCTCTGGCAGCACTTGTGTTAAAAGTATTGTTTGAAGACATCTGTTCCATTTTTGAAAGAGATTTGGAAATAACTACGGGTTTAGAAACATGTTTTGAAATTCATGGGCTTTTGGAAAGATTTTTGGAAAGCTCATATGCTTGTTTTTGTGGAACAAAAGTAATTCAAGAAAGTTTGTTCAGTTTGTTGTAATCAATTGGTTTCAAATCTGGATTCTTTTGTTTCATTTTGTTTTGACTCTCTTTAGCAAGTTCTATCGTATCCACATAATCACGAACAATAGGAGGATCATGCTTAGTAAACAAAACATTTCGATTATACAAAGTATTCTGTTCTTCCTGAGCTTTCTTGAGATTACAAGGAGTTTTGTTACCTATAGCCATTTTGTTTTTTGTATGGTAAATCGGATCAGTTTGATTAGTAATCATGTGAATTGTTTGACTCGAATGACCCGTTTTAACCAACAAATTTTCTAGTTTTGCTATCATATGTTCTGACTCTATGATTTCTTCCAAAAGTTTATCTTCTTTCTTTGCAAAGTCCTTTTTCAACTCATCCCTTTCTTTTTCAAGAGTGGTATAAACTGATTTTTGTTTTGAAAGCTGGTTTGTTAAATTAGAAATTTCTTGTTTTAAAGAATTAATGGTTTTTGTTGAACTAATTTGAAAAGAATCAAATTTGCTTTGCAATTCCCTATCTTTAACAAGTAACTTCTTATAACCAATTTCAAATTCTGACTCTCGTTTTGCATCAATTTGGAAACTTTTTTCATTTTCCTTGTATCTCTCATGCTCAGCGGTCAATTTCTCATTCGCGGCCTTAACTTCGCGATTGACCTTTTTCACTTTCTCTTTTTCAATACTACAATTGTTCAGCAATGATTCAAATAAAGCACGTGTTTCCTCATCATTCAGCATGCTGTGAAACTGAGCCTCCAGCCCTCCACTATGATTCATATCGGGAGTTGCCGAATAAATATTGCTACAACTCAGCGTGTCCAGGTATGTATCATAAGTGGGTGCTAGAGTCTCAGAATGTTGTTCCTCATGAGGGGACATATCAAATATATCATTATTGTTACATGTATTATCGAATGGTACCTCAGATACTGCATTTGTGTCATAAACAGGAGGTGTGTCAGAATCTGTGTCGTACTTAGCCTCCTGAAGATTTGCCATAAAGATGCAGTTCGTATTCACATCCTCTTTGTCTTCCATTTCATCCATAAGTGCCATGAAATCATTCTCCTCAGCATTCAACTGGAATCCTGCCTCTTCCTTTTGTGCTAGCATCAATTCTTTTTTCAGATACGCTGTATCCTTCTTTTTCGGCTTAGTAAGACAGTTCCTTGCCATATGACCTACACCGTGACAGTTGAAACATTTAACCAAATTTCCCTGATTCACATTCACATTTCCATTATTCCCACCAACTAGAGCTGCAACATTTCCAACGAGATTACCCACTGCCTGATTTCCAACATTCTGACCCCTCTGATTTCCAACAAACTGACCCATCTGATTCCCTGCATACTGACCCATTTGATTCCCTGTATACTAACCCAACTGATTCTGCATATTCTGATTACCCATGTGAAATCCAGTAGCATATCCTTGCTGATTCCCCATAACTCCAACCATTTGGCCTCCGTTACCCATATTGAAACTCGGCTGAGCGATCTGCCTGTTGCGAGTGTTCGATGTGTTGGGATGATTGTTCCATCAATGTTAGGCTCAAGAAAACTGGCCAACCTCCTTTATGGTAACGTGCTTGAACGTCTTGGGAAACATGTAGCCAAGGCATACTAGGCTATTAAGGTAGTATTTAACGCATGAGCCACTGTTTACAATCCCTATGGTTGTGCCGTGCATGGAATAGGAGGAGATAAGAGCTCATAGAATTGGAGAGATATGTATGCCACTCCATGAGTTATTAGGAATACACCCTTCATCCACACAAGTAACACACATATCAAAAAACCGGTAAAAGATAGTTAGGGAATAATGAAATCTAAGTAAACACAATTTTCTCCATATTGTTTTCACAACCACAATAGTTTAGATATTTATTCTATTTTAATTTGCATAAGTAGTAAACTTGGGTTAGTTGACTAGCAACTAATTCCGCCCTTCCTCTAAAAACCGAGATTTTAATTGCTTTCTAAAAAATATAAAAATAAAAAAAGAATCTTCCTTCCACCCTTAGACCTATTAGAGTAGTTTTTCTATCCTAACGAACACTATTCCCTGTGAGAGAACGATCAATCCCCCGTACTTACCACTATCCTATACTACATCGGTCAGGTACACTGCCTGGTGGGGTTGTAAGCCTCTTGAGATCCCTCGAGAGGTAAAACCTGTTGTAAGGTCACAAAACCACGCATCAGGCCTTAACTTCGCGATTGACCTTTTTCACTTTCTCTATTTCAATACTGCAATTGTTCAGCAATGATTCAAATAAAGCACGTGTTTCCTCATCATTCTCAGCATGCTGTGAAACTGAGCCTCCACTATGATTCATATCGGGAGTTGCTGAATAAATATTGCTACAACTCATCGTGTCCAGGTATGTATCATAAGTAGGTGCTGGAGTCTCAGAATGTTGTTCCTCATGAGGGGACATATCAAATATATCATTATTGTTACATGTATTATCGAATGGTACCTCAGATACTGCATTTGTATCATAAACAGGAGGTGTGTCAGAATCTGTGTCATACTTAGCCTCCTGAAGATTTGCCATAAAGATGCAGTTCGCATTCACATCCTCTCTGTCTTCCATTTCATCCATAAGTGCCATGAAATCATTCTCCTCAGCATTCAACTGAAATCATGCCTCTTCCTTTTGTGCTAGCATCAATTCTTTTTGCAGATACGATGTATCCTTCTTTTTCGGCTTAGTAGGACAGTTCCTTGCCATATGACCTACACCTTGACAGTTGAAACACTTAACCAAATTTCCCTGATTCACATTCACATTTCCATAATTCCCACCAGCTGGAGCTGCAACATTTCCAACGAGATTACCCACTGCCTGATTTCCAACATTCTGACCCCTCTGATTTCCAACAAACTGACCCATCAGATTCCCTGCATACTGACCCATCTGATTCCCTGCATACTGACCCATCTGATTCCCTGTATACTAACCCAGCTGATTCTACATATTCTGATTACCCATGTGAAATCAAGTAGCATATCCTTGCTGATTCCCCATAACTCCAATCATTTGGCCTCCGTGACCCATATTGAAACTCGGCTGAGCGATGTACCTGGTGCGAGTGTTCGATGAAATCTTGGTTGTTGTTTGTTGGTGTCGAATAGCGTCCTTGGAATGCCTTTGTCAGAAGAGCAAATGCTTGTGTCAAAGCTGCAGTAGATTCATCATTGTCAGTGAACTCTGGTTCTTGGAATTGTGGATATTGTTGTTGTGGAATAACTTGTTGTTGTTGTGGGTAGAATTGATGTTGTAGGATTACAGCAGTTTGATGTTGTGGAATATATTGTTGTTGCATATAGGTATGAGTGGAAGATGAGGATGGTTGATGTTGTATGTTCACTGGTAAAGGTATTGGTGTTTGAGCAATGAGTGCAAGAGGATCATGTTTCTTAGCTAGTAATTCAGCCCTTACTTCATTTGCCTCAGTTTGATTCTGCTTCAAGAAGTCATACAACTGATCATAGGTAACTTCATGCAAGTTCTTTGTCTGATAAACGATAGTGACGTATCTTCCCCATTCTGGTTGTAACTCATTCAGAAAATTGGTGTTGTTAGCAATATTCGTCTGTGAGAGATTGTGCATGGATAAGTCATTCATGATCTTACAGAACCTGAGATAATACGACTCTATGGATTCACCAGGAATTGAAGTAAACTTGCGTAATTCCTTGAGCAATTATGTTTCCATTTCTTGTTTCCCTATGTCTGTTCCGTACATTAACCTTTTGACTCTTTCCCAGACTGCATGAGCACTTCCTTCAGTATCCACAGTTGCATAAGTCATTTCAGGTAGACCAAGAACAACTAGATGAAATGCCTGATCATCAGCTGCAATTTGTTGTCTGTCTTCCTCAGTGTAGTCAGCCTCAGTCTGATCTCTGTAGAAAGGTTGTACTAGGGGGGGTTCCATTAGGATCACCAGGGTCTAGTATTTGTCGTGGTTTGAAGGGTCCTTCCAAAATGGATTTAACAAGGAGTTTTCCATTTGGTTTGCTCTTAAGATAGCGTAACATTCGACTAGCCCATTGTGAGTAACCACCCTTTGACAGCATGGGAGGCCGGTTTTCGGCACCGGCTGCATGAATATCTTGTTGAGTTGCCATGGATTGAAGGTATAAGTGATAAAGTTGATCTTAGGATCTTTGAAGATAACAAAGGTTGTTGTAGTAGATTAGATGTTTTGGCAAAAGACCAAGTAGAAGATCTCGTGAGAAATGCTTACTTGAAGAATCCTTACTCACAGAAGAAAATAAATCCTTACTAAAAGACCTTACTCGGAGAAACTTGAAAGTTACTTGAAATTCCTTACTTAAAAGGCTTACTTGAAAGGCTTACTTGAAAGTCTTACTTGAAAAGCTTACTTGAAAGGCTTACTTGAAAAGCTTACTTGATAAGTCTTACTTGAAAAGCTTACTTGATAAGTCTTACTTGAAAAGCTTACTTGAAAAGCTTACTTGATAAGTCTTACTTGAAAAGCTTACTTGATAAGTCTTACTTGAAAAGCTTACTTGATAAGTTAATTTCAACGAAGTATAGTTTCCCCTTAGAAGTAGACAATAAAAAATCCTTACTAGATAAACTATAAGGAGGTTTAGCTTACTCGCTAAAGGCTAACTCGCCAAACAAGTCTTACTCGAAATACCTTACTTGGTAACCTTAATCGGTATCCTTACTTGGTAACCTTACTCGAAACCTTACTTGGTAAACCTTACTTGATAACCTTACTCGGTAAACTTACTCGAAATCCTTACTTGGTAAACCTTACTTGATAACCTTACTCGGTAAACTTACTCGAAATCCTTACTTGGTAAACCCTTACTCGGAATTTCTTACTTGGTAACCTTACTCGAAAGAAACCTTCCTTACTCGATACACCAGATTCCTTACTCGAAAAAGTACAATTCTAACTCGAAAAAGGACAATGCTAACTCGATAAAACACGTAAAAACAGCCCACGAATCTACTTTTTTCACCCAAATCGAATCTAAAACAACTTAAAATTATCCCTTGGAGATTGATACCACTTGTAGGACCTTAGATCTAACTTATATCACTAATTTATGAAGCACGTTGGTGACTTGAATGATGCGTATGTTAGAGAGAGAAAGTAGAGAGATAAAGTAAGGAGCTTTTATTAATAAAACACACACACTTACACGCTCAAGCACACCTTCCAAATGACTTGGATGATGGACTTTCTTTAGGCTTGGGCTTGGACTTGGTTTACATGGAATATTACAAGGCTTTTACAACATAACTCTTAACATATTAGATTACCAAGTCCATAGCCCAATATTCTTAACTAATAATTATTCTAACAAACGACACAAAGTATTTAACTATGAGAATGACCATCACTTTTCTATATTTCTTAAATGCTAACAACTTGTCTATATATCTTAGTTCTTAATTACTAGTCTTTTAGGTTGAATCATGGGTTATAAAGACAATAGATTTTTTTTAGTAATATCTATTCTTATAATTTTAGAGTTAAGTTTGGTCCTTCTTAACATAAATTATGGCTCCATCCTTGGTTATATTCAGTTATGGTAGATTATTTCGATTTAGAGTCGTGCTTTTCGTCAATAATGGCAGTAATATTTAGCAACAAAATTGACTCTATTCTTTGCCCGATTTGCAATAATAATGTCGAATCAAATGATCATGTTTTCTTCTCTTGCGAAGTTGCCTCAAATGTTTGGAGATTGATTCGTATATGGTGTAACATTTCTGATTTGTCGATGCCTTCGTATACCGATTGGATATCTTGGATTGACAATATGCAAGGAGCAAAAGTTAAGAAGGATCATATGTATGCTATCGTTGCCTCTATGTTCTGGGTCATTTGGAAGTATCGAAATAATGTCACGTTTAACTCTCACAATATGAGGAAATGTGATATTTTTGATTCCATTCGTTTATTTTCTTTTATTTGGTTAAAATATAGAGGTAAGAAAGTTGCTAGTTGGACAAATTGGCTTTGTAATCCTTTGTAATTCTCTAGCATCTTGCTAGTTTTTATATATATTTTGTCGTTCAAAAAAAATTTAGCAACAAAATTCCTTTCAAAAATATAACATATATTGTAAAATATTATGGGCTTATGGGCTTATCTCTATTCATCCTAATCTTGATTAACAAGTTAGGGTTTTCCTATGCCTTATAAATACTTCCTATTGTAACATTATGAATACAGCAAAATAATAAGAATTCTCTTCCTCCATCCTGTGTTCTTGTTCATTACATTTATAATACGTTATCAGCACGAAGCTATACTAATCGAAACGTTTTTTTTTTCTCTCCAAAGAACTTGAATCACTGTACGATGATATTGAGAGAGTTGTACGTAGACGAGCGACAAGGAGTACACCTAATTCGTCTCCACTGAAATTTAACTTTTAAATTCAACGTATGATATAAAGAGGTAATTCTTATATACACGTATTTACATTGATTATTACTAGCTAAGTGTTGGTATTTAAAAAAAAAAAAAAAAAAAAAAAAAAAAAAAAAAGCATGATTAATTAAAGTATTAAATTAAAGCATACACGTCGTAGAATTATTTGTGGTTTGATATGATATGATATGTAGTTTAGTAAAGTTTTCTTTTTAACTAAGTAAACTATAGGTGACTCCATATCATGGTTATAATTTTGAGATCCAATTGTTTTAATTGTTATACCATCTCATATACATTTTACCTTGCTTCTGTTACATTGTATATTGTGTATGATCTCAAGAAAAAGGTAAGATATTGTTGTTATTTTTGTAATCTTTTTCATTACACCTGTTTATGCTCCGGTTATTTATTTTTCATATCAAAATAAACCATCTAAGGTGCGCAAGCACAACAAATGTAATTTTCTGTATTATGATACAGTAAATTGTTGGGAATTCTGCTAAGAGAAAATTCTGCTGAAGAATACTGCTGATGGAATCTGCTGAAGAGCTGGATTCTGCTGAAGAAGTGTTTCTGCGAAAGTATAGTTTTCGCGTATTATGTTTCTGCGGATATAGATAAACCGCGTATTTTGTAATTCAGTTAGGATATGCATGAGCTTTATTAGGAGAATTATAATGCATATCTTCTATAGTTTATAGAATATACATTTCTTGTGAAACGGTTTAGGTTTAGGGTTCATGGTCTATAAAAGGAACACATTATTATGTTCTATGTACGAGTTGAAAAACAAGTTTTAGTTTTTATAAAAGATCCATAGAGGATCAAAGCGTTCTTAGTATTCTGTGTTCTTACTTGTGTTTGTTTCCGCTTTATAATACAAGTATTAGAAACTTTCTATTAGTGTGTTTGTGATTACATAAACATTGCTAACGATTCACGAGTGCTCAAAGATCTATCAAGGCCTTAATTTCTACAAGTGGTATCAGAGCCTCGGGAGAGTCTCTGTGATACTATGAACATCATCTTTTTACACCTTCTTAACCAAAACAACCAAAAACAATGCCTGGATCAGACTCTGAATCAGAAGTTACACAAAATCAAAACACCACATCCTTACAACAACTCAATCTCACTAACAGCAATGCAAAATTCCCATACCTAAAGAAGGAAGAGTATGAATTATGGGCTATGAAGATGCAGAATTGGATCACTAATGTTGACTACAATCTTTGGAAGGTTATCCTTAAGGGTAATAGTCCAAAGAAGACTGCAGTTGATCAGGAAGGAAGAATGTACCACGTAGATCCTAAAACTGCTGAAGAAATTCTAGCTGTGCAGAGGGAAAATAAAGCCAGAACTATTCTCCTTCAAGCTATACCAGATGATCACATGGGTGACTTTCACTTCATGCATGATGCCAAAGATATCTGGATGGCCATCAAAGCTAGGTTTGGTGGGAATGAGGAGTCAAGAAGGATGAGGAAATCAATGCTCAAGCAGCAGTTTCAAGAATTTCAAGTCACAGAGGAAGAAGGTATCCACAAGGGATATGACAGATTCCACAGGATCTTGAGTCAATTGAATCAGCTGCAGGCCAGGCCAGACAATGAAGATTGCAATGCAAAATTCTTGAGATCCTTACCTCCATCTTGGCTGCAAGTAAGCATTGCACTCAAAGCTAAGGGTGGACTGGATATGATGTCTTTTGATGATCTGTACAACAAGCTTAAAACTCTTGAGCCAGATGTCAGAAGTCCCATTCGTTCTTCCACTCCCACTTACTCAGCTTTTGTAAGCTCCACCTCCAATATGATGACTCATACTTCAAGCCCAATTTTCTCAGCTTCATCTTCATACACCACCACTAAATCAAATACTCAACCACAGTCCAGTAGTGTGTTGGAAGATGTACTTCACTTCTTTGTTGTTGACTATGAAAATCAGCAACAACTAGCTTATGAGGACTTTGAATAGGTGGATCCGTTGGATATGGAAGAGATGAACTTGAAGTGGCAGGTGGCTATGCTCTCATTGAACATCAAAAGGTTTGAGAACAAGTCTGGGAGAAAGTTTGGTTTCAATGGAAGAGATCCAGCTAGGTTTGACAGAAGAAAGATCAAGTGCTATACTTGTGGACAGATGGGTCACTTCTCAAGAGAGTGCAAGGATAAGAAGACTACTGATGAGGTTAGGTATTCTACCTATCAGCAGAATCAAGGGGAGGTTGGAACTTCCAAAACTGGATCTTCTAAAGCTTTGGTGACTTTGGATGATCATGTTGACTGGAAGACTCATGAGCGTAGTGATGGTGAAGCTGATCAGAGTGGATTGCTGGCCAGCTGTGATACAGAATATCATCATGATCAAGTTGCCTTTATAGGCATCTCACAGGTACATAATTGTGTTTTTGGTTGTAGTGTAAAATATAATAAGCTTAAGCTATCTTATGATGAATTGAAACCAAAATATAATGAATGTTATAAAGAACTTGAGGCTTACAAAAATGGTTTAAGAACTTTAGAAATACAAAAAATTTGGTTTCAAAAGAATCAGGTTACTTATGAAGAGAAAATAGGAGTGTTAGAGAGAGATTTAAAATGTGCACAAGATGAGTTGACATACACTAAGAAAGTAAATGCTAAATTAGAATCTGAAAACCAAGTACTAAAAGAGAAGCTAGATAAGGAAATAGCTACACATAAAAAGTGGTTAATATCAGGTGATAATTTAGCTAGTTGTCTATATGGTAGTCAAGCTGTAAATTCTGGGATAGGTTTGGGTTTTAAAAAGTATGTTGGTTTAGAAGCTAGGAATGACCTTGGTAGAACAACACCAGCAGGATTAGCTAATTATGTTAAAGAAGGTAAATTACATGCTGTGCCTGGACCTATTAGAGGAGAACACATGCCCACTGACCTCTCCATCACTGTAGACTTTGATGGATCACACCATCTTTATGGCAAAAAGTCAAGTGACTTGCCAGACCCTAATTCTAATTCTGCTGACTTTGTCTCTTGTCTACTAGTGACAAGTCTTCTGACCAAGGGTCTACTGCCTATACCAGTTGTGATTCAAGTGAAAAGTCAGACCTTCCCAAGACCTCACCCAAGCCTTCACCCAAGTTTCCCTACAAGCCTGTTAGAGTTGCTGCTGATGAATCAAATTCAAAGACAGTTTCCTCTGAAGACTTGTTATTTAATTCTTTGCAACACAATGTTTTTAATTCTGTCAAAAACAATTCTGTCAATGTTTGTGGTTTGAATGCTTTTAATGGAACATCTTTCACTTTGAATAAATCTTCTAAAAAGAAGAAATGTTTTGTTTGTGGAAGTAAATTTCATTTGATTAAGGATTGTAATTTTCATGAGCAAAGAATGGGTGTATGTGCTAGTCAGAAGAAACATAGACCAATGTGGAAAAATGTCAATGACATACCATCTTATGTTCCACAAGCAACATGTAAAGCCAGCAGACACAATTCTGCTGATACACCTTTTCCATCTGTTTGGAGAAGATCTGTTGCTAGACCATATGTGAGACCAACTAGTTCTTATTTTCAGAATGGTTATTGGCCTGGATGTTTTGACTCAATGTATGTGGGCAGGGGATATTGGGATACTGGTGTGAAGCCCTCAGCAGGTTGTTCTTAGATTAACAAGGGACCTAAATATCAAAGAAGGTCCAAGAACAATGGTGGATCTTATACATCTACATGGCCTAATTCTTATGATCCACAAGGCAGGCTCAATTCAGTGATGACTTGAGTCTCCAAAGTGTACTTATATTTTGTATATATTTTTGTTGTTGTTGTTGTAGGATCATCCTCTTAAGAGTAAAGATGTTGGCATAGTAGATAGTGGTTGTTCCAGGAGCATGTCAGGAAACAAAGAAAAGATGATTGATTTTGTACCCATAGAAGGAGGAGGCAATGTGACTTTTGGTGGAGGAGATGGTAGAATCACAGGAAAAGGAACTATTAGAACACCAAAGTTGGATTTTGAGAATGTGTATTATGTAAAGGAACTCCAACACTCCAACTTGTTCTCAGTATCACAAATTTGTGACACAAAGAACAAATTATTCTTCTCGGAGGATGAATGTCTTGTGCTCTTTAAAGACTTCAAACTTCCAGAAGATACATCAATTCTGCTGAGAGTTCCCAGAAACAACAATTTATACACATTCAACATGAATGATGTTCAACCTGAAGGTGACCTAACATGCTTGGTGGCTAAAGCATCCCTGGATGAATCTACAAAATGGCACAGAAGGATGGCTCATGTGAATTTCAAGACCATTAACAAGCTTTCTAAACTTGGTCTAGTTCAAGGACTTCCTTCCAAAGTTTTCACCAATGAGCACAATTGTGTTGCCTGCAACAAAGGGAAGCAACACAGAGCCTCATACAAAGCTATTACAGCTGTGAGCACTATCTCAGAACCTCTTCAGTTGCTGCATATGGATCTCTTTGGTCCAACTCAAGTTAGAAGTAGATCATAAGTACTTCTGCTTGGTAATCACTGATGACTATAGCCGGTTTTTTTGGGTATTCTTTTTGAAAACTAAAGATGAAACATCTCAAATTTTAAAAGAATTTTTTAAACTTGTTGAAAACCAACTAAACAAAAAGGTTAAAGGTATTAGGTGTGATAATGGGATAGAGTTCAAAAATGCTATTTTAATAGAACTTTGTAAGTCTAAAGGGATAAAAAGGGACTATAGCAATCCAAGAACCCCACAACATAATGGGGTTGCTGAAAGAAAGAATATGACCTTAATAGAGGCAGCAAGATCAATGCTTGCAGACTCTAAGTTACCCACAATGTTCTGGACTGAAGCAGTAAGCACTGCTTGTTATGTTTTGAACAGGGTATCCATCACTAGACCTCATTTCAAGACACCTTATGAACTTCTCACTGGGAAAGTTCCTAATATTCATTACCTCATACCTTTTGGATGTCAAGTGACCATTTTGAACACTAGTGATCCATTTGGGAAATTTGATGGAAAAGCTGATGAAGGGTACATTGTGGGATATTCAGCTCATAGTAAGGCATATAGGGTATATAATCTAAATGCTAAAAGGATAGAGGAGACTCTTAACCTGAGATATCTAGAAGAAAAGCCTAATGTTCAGGGTCAAGGTCATGCTTGGTATTTTGACCTGGATTACTTAACAGATTATTTGGGTTATACTAGATTTGTTGCTAACCAATCTGCAGGTACACAAGAATCTCCCTCTAACAATGCAGGTATACTAGATGATGACTCAGAAGATGAGTCTGAGTTTGATGAACAAACCATTGTTGTACCTTCATTTCCTCCTAACCAGTTTACAGGTAAGGGTGCAAAAGATTCTCCTGATAAGAATGAAGATGAGTCACACTATGAAGAGGATCTTGCTAGACTCAAGAAGCAAGAGCATGCAGCCATTCAAGAAGCTGAGAGGCTTGGTGAGAAGTTTGCAAAAGATGCTGAAGCACTCCTTAGACAATCAGCACAAGCAGTCAGTGGAAACCAGGATTATGCTGACAGTTCTACTGACAGTTCTCCTGTTTCTCNATTATACTTGTGCAAGTTTATGTGGATGACATTATCTTTGGCTCCACTAATGAAGCTTGGTGCAGGGAATTTGATGCGTGGTTTTGTGACCTTACAACAGGTTTTACCTCTCGAGGGATCTCAAGAGGCTTACAACCCCACCAGGCAGTGTACCTGACCGATGTAGTATAGGATAGTGGTAAGTACGGGGGATTGATCATTCTCTCACAGGGAATAGTGTTCGTTAGGATAGAAAAGCTACTCTAATAGGTCTAAAGGTGGAAGGAAGATTCTTTTTGTATTATTATATTTTTATGAAAGCAATTAAAATCTCAGTTTTGGAAGAAGGGCGGAATTAGTTGTTAATCAACTAACCCAAGTTTACTACTTATGCAAATTAAAATAAATAAATATCTAAACTATTGTGGTTGTGAAAACAATATGGAGAAAATTGTGTTTACTTAGATTTCATTAGTCCCTAACTATCTTTTACCGGTTAATTGGTATGTGTGTTACTTGTGTGGATGAAGGGTGCATTCCTAATAACTCATGGAGTGGCATACATATCTCTCCAATTCTATGAGCTCTTATCTCGCCCTATGCCATGCACGGCACAACCATAGGGGTTGTAAACAGTGGCTCATGCGTTAAATACTACCTTAATAGCCTAGTATGCCTTGGCTACATGTTTCCCAAGACGTTCAAGCACGTTACCATAAAGGAGATTGGCCAGTTTTCTTGAGCCTAACATTGATAGAACAATCATCCCAACAAACAACAACACACACCAATCAACCAATAATTAATAGTTAGGTTTCATTAGATCCAAGCAAACACTAGAGAATTTAGCTACTCATGTTAATTGAAAGACAAGCAAGATAGATAGACAACCAACACATAGACATATTGATTGAATTAAAGTGAATAATTATCTTTAATTAAGCACTAGGGTTCCAAGGGTTGAAAACCCTAAAAAGTACAGAAAATTCGTCTTTAGGGTTTGCCCTAAAAGTTCTCCACAAAGTTCCACACTAATGAATGAAAATTAGAAAACTATATATAGATTTTACACTCTGACGGCGTCAGGTTATAAGGGTTGACGCCGTCAGCTTGCCGCCATTAGGTTTCTCGGATGGCCTAGATCTACTTCTGACGTCGTCACCTTATAAAACCTTCTGGGCCGTCACTCTTTAAAATATAACCTGACGGCCTACTTTTCCTAACACCTGACGGCGTCAGGTGTTAATTCCAAAATTTCCTCTGGCCCGTCATTTGAAAATTGGATTCCACTCTTTTGTCAAGGCTTTCTGACGGCGTCACCTTGTGACTTCTGACGCCGTCAGGTTGTAAATTCACCATCTTTTAAGACTTTGTCGTTTTCTTCACTCTTATGCTCCAAAAACGTCCGAATATGCATGTTTTCCAGAATTCCTCTCAAAAGTACCTAAAACGACAAAAGGAACGATTTAGGGCAATATTTGATCACATTTATACGAATTAGGGCTTAAATGACCCCCTAAAAGCGTAACACTTTTCGTCTCATCAGAATTTGAGGATTTGATGAAGGGTGAGTTTCAGATGAGTGCCATGGGGGAGCTTACTTTCTTTTTGGGTCTGCAAGTTAAGCAGAAACCAGATGGTATATTTATTAGTCAAGATAAATATGTGAGGGACATTTTGAAGAAGTTTGGTATGGAAAGTGTCAGAACTGCCACTACACCTTATGAAGCTCCTAAACCAAAGAACAACATTGAACCAGATCCTGCTGTGAATGTTCACTTGTACATATCCATGATTGGTTCATTGATGTATTTGACAGCTTCAAGGCCTGACATTACATTTGCTGTGAGTGCTTGTTCAAGGCATCAGGTTACTCCACTCACTTCCCATTTGAATGCAGTCAAAAAGATCTTTAAGTACCTCAAAGGCCAACCTAATCTAGGTCTTTGGTACCCAAAAGAGTCTCCTTTCAAGTTGGAAGCATATAGTGATAGTGACTATGGTGGTGCAAATTTGGATAGAAGGTCCACAACTGGAGGTTGCCAATTTCTTGGAAGAAGATTGATTTCTTGGCAATGCAAGAAACAAACTATTGTTGCTACCTCATCTACTGAAGCAGAGTATGTTGCTGCTGCAAATTGTTGTGGGCAAGTACTTTGGATACAGAATCAGTTGCTGGATTATGGGTTTAATTTCATGAACACCACAATCTTTATTGATAATCAAAGTACCATATGCATTGTTAAAAATCCAGTTTTTCATAATAGAACAAAGCATATTGATATTAGGCACCACTTTATAAGAGATGCATATGAAAAACATTTGATCAAAGTGGCTAAGATTCACACAGATGATAATGTGGCAGATTTGTTGACTAAAGTTTTTGATGGACCTAGGTTTCAACACCTAGTTGTCCACATTGGGATGATTAACCCTTAACTGCAAAGTTTGAGGGGAGGTATAAGCCTCAGGGGAGGCAAATGCCTCAGGGGAGGATTGATTGTAGTTGTAAAACTTTTATATTTTATAGTTTATTGTTTATGTTTTTGTTTGCTAACACTAACCATCTAATGTGTTGCTTAGTATGTTGGTTTGTTTGTTTGGTTTGCTACTTTGATTCTGTTTTGCAGAATGCATTTATGTGTAGTTGTTGATATTAAGAGAAATTCCATCAAGTTTGGTTTATTTGGAACATGGTCTGTTTCCACTGAAGAGAAGTACAAGTGATTCTCATTGTTTCTACTGAAGAAAAGGACAAGCTGTGCATTGAAAGATAAATTCAAGTTGTTCATTCATTCAAGAAACAAGTTACAGCTTACAAACAACTTCAAAAGTAATTCAAGACCATTCCTATACATAATCAACTACACAAATTCTAATTCCTATCATCACTATTGCAAAAGACTGGTGGATGTGCATACCCAGTACGATGAAGAAGTTGAAGATGAAAATGGAAGGATGGATTGATGAAAACGACGATGAAGATGCTCAAGAACCTATGTGTTTGGTCCCTGGCAACATCACATCATCAACTACTCCATCTTCCTCTTCCCTTTGTTTTCTCCTCTGCCTCCTTGAGCAGGAAGACCAATCACCACTTCTCGTGATTTTGGAAGTGAAGGGTTAGACTTCCGTGGCCTTGATTGGGGTCTCTCAGGTGTGGAAGGAGGAAGAAAGGTGGGATCTTCATCTTCATCCTCTAAAGATTCCTCATCAGAGGTACAAAGAAAAGGAGAGACTAATTCTCTACCTGATACTGGGTAAGGAAGCAAGGGATGTGAGTCTTCAGAAGAATCAGACTCAGCAGGATTGGGGGCTTTACTTGGTTCCCCTATATCATGTTTCTTCTTACTTTCTTGTTTCTTGGTTAATCGAAGTTTCCATGGTCGAGCAATGGGTGGAAAGTAAGTGCTCCAACCATCACTGGATGATGATGATGAAGAGGAGGAGGTTAGATCGATGACTTCTGGTTTGGATGACATGGTTTTGGATGGTAATTGTGGGGTTATTGAGAAATTAGGGTTTCAAAGCGCCTTGCCTGACTTCCCGCCATAAATATAAGATTGATTGCTTGCTCTGGAAGAGTGATGTTAATTTGGGGGTAATTGATTTGTGTGAATTGTGATTTGGGATTAATTTATAAGCGGAGTCAAGGGTTTGTGTCAATAAATGCGTAACGGGTGATACTATTCCTTCTTCTGCATCTACTGATCAAGGAGGAGCATTTCTTTCCAACTTTAGTGCAGCCATGGTTAAAAGAGCTGAACAAGAAGCTGCTAGAGCTAAAAAGGCTAGAGAAGAGCTTGACAAGTTGCATCAAGAAGGTGGATTTGCTTCAATTCCTTCTGTTTCTACATCTTCTATTCCTACTGAAGATGTCTCTGGTGCATCTGAAAAGGTAAATCCTTCTGTTTCTATGGGGATATATGTACCTGGTAGGAGGAAGAAAAGGATGTCCCACAGAAGACATATTGCTATCAGAAGATCTGTGAGATTAGCTAGGAAGCAAACCTCTCAGAAGAGTAGATCTTCTAAGCATGTGGACTTACAGGCTGATAATACATCATTTATCAAGATGGGTTCCTCTACAACTTTTCCTGAGGATTCTTATAGTGTGTTGACACATTGGAAAGTGACTGATGGACAGATTAACACTATTTATAGGCTTGATAAATCCTCTATGGAGTTTACTTTCTTGAAAGATATCCTTCATTTGGTGGATAGGCAAGATCTGAATACTCTTTATGGTTTTGTTACACACCATTATGCATCCAATAAACCACAAGGAGCTGGGTTGTACTTATTGGGTGATCTTCAAGTTCTGTTTGATTCTCAATCTCCCAATGGTACAGGGTATTCAATTTGGAAGAATTCTCATAAGTGGAAGGTTGATACATGGAGATTTTATCCTTATCCAAATGTGCATGTTGTTGAAACTAAGTGTGGGATGAGAGTATGTATGTTTTCTGATCTGCATTATCCTTTGTCACCTAAACTGTTGAAAAGATTGCTTAGAAGGAGATTGGAAGTTCCTCCTAATCCAATGTCAAATGATATAACACATGCTGAGCAGTTGATTGGGTTGATCAATTCTAAGCTTCTGCAACACCAAGCTTCTACTTGATTCTGGTATTCTTTGTTGAATATTTTATTGTCTTTTATTTCTTTATTTATTCTTAGTAAAAAAATAGTTATTGTATATTTGTACTAACTTTCTGCATGTTTGTTGTAAATCACTCTGTTGATAGTTATCAACTCACCAAATGTGACTTGTGTCCATCAAAGAGTTGAAAGCTGTAATGGTTTGCTCAAAATCATAGGGTATGCAACTCACCCATGCTTCATTGCTGAGGGTTGTATGGTCATCAATTCACCATGGATTAATCCTTTTAGGAATCCAAAGAATTGGCTAGCCCACATGTGTATGGCTTGTGGTAAAGGCAGTAGAATACCATATTTGGTAATCAATTCACCAAAGGTGATTCATTCAACCTAAGAATTGGCTAGTCCTGAGCAAACGGCTACAGGTAAAGACATTTCAAATCCGTTTATAGCTGATGATTTGCTAAAAATCATATGGTCATCAGTGTACCATAGTTTTCGAACTTAAACATTTGGCTACTC
>LBNU01023994.1:7125-17313 GCA_014162995.1 Artemisia annua
TGTTATAGCTCAACGTACAAGGAAGGTTGTTAGGTGAGTGACGGTGATGGTGATGTGATGTAGAAGGTGGTTGTGGTGGCGCGTATAGGGGTTTGACGGCGCGTTCACCACGGATCCATGACAATGAAAGTGATATAACGTAGGTTTCATGATTATGTTGATGGTGGAAGTGGTGGTGATGACCAAGGAGATGGTGGTCGGTGTTGGCAGCGGCGGCTGCAAAAAGGAGAGGAGGAGGGAGGATAGAGATGAACCCTAAAAATGAAATATGAGGGTTTTGCTTCCCTATTTATACTCCCGTAAAGTTTATAAAATGCAAATTACAACTTATAGGATTTACCAAAGGCGAGGGGTGGTTGCGAAATATTACTACAAGGACCATAAGTGAGATTTCTGAAATCTTTTACGAAATGAGGCTCGGGGCTCATTTTGACTAGTAAACGATAGATTCAAAACATGAGGATAACGCCAACGCTCTCAGAATAACATTTCCGATAAAATTGAATATAAATACGTCTAGTTTCTCATGAATAATACCAAACTCAAAATAGATGATCTTTTCTCCGAATAGAACTTGGGAGGAATTTTGCGCGTTGTCACAGCCTCACCTCCTTAAAAAGAATCGTGTCCTCACATTTCAATCCAAGTTACCTGACAAGATCTGAAAGAATGAACATATACGCATGAGGATTCATCTTCACGTCTCCTACGTGAGTTTAGGATCTTTATGCAAGTTTCGACGAGCTTTGTCGATAGCGATGCGACTTTATGAAAGTTGTCTAATTCCAAAATTCGAGATTCCAATAGGTCAACAAGGTTTAATCGATATAAGATCAGAATCTCTCCAAGGGAAATAACAACTGCCTAATCGGCTAGTCGCTTCTTCGAATTTCGCATATGAAAGACCGGGGATGCAATTGAGTTTCGACGGTAGCTCAAATCTGTGAACTACCAATCTGACTCTAGCAAGAATCTAAAAGGATCAATTTCGACAAGAATTCATGATTTCGATAAGTCTCTCAACAAGGTTTCAAGAGGTTTACATCTTCAGGGTTTCTAACAATTCACGAGCAGCTTACCTCTCCATTTCGACTTCGGACGATCTCCTTGGTAGTTCCGTGAATAGGCTCATAGTCAGGAAGTCGGGTATTTCCATCTTTATCCAACAAGTCGGCGATCGGCACTTGCGACCATAGAGGGTCTATTGCAATGCCGCTGAAATACTGAAATAGTAGGTAAAAGAGAAATTGACCAACAGGAGGTGTCTATCCCAACTATTGCCAATTTCGATTACGTAGATACGAAATATGTTCTCATGGCCTTTGGAAGGGGTTGATAAAATGTGAGTGTGAGACGATTGTCTCAATCTGAAAGAATAGAAATCAGCACTATATGGTGCATATCGATCTTCTTCACGTATAGACGAGTAAGGTTGTCTATACTTTTCGTTTCGCTGGCTAGCAGGAGGTAAACAGGTTAAGTAGGATTATCAACAATAATTACTCAGGTAGAGGTCGGGGTTCACTCCCGAGGTCTAGCTTATGACATAGCAGCAGAATAGCAATCGAAAAAGGATTGGTGAAACGGCTTGTAAGATAATAGGAAAATAACCCACTATTTATAAATTGTAGGAAGGTCAAAACCTCGATTTTCTGTTTGATTTCATAATATTGTAACAAGGTAGCAAAACGTTTTATGAGATCGTCTTATTAAGCTATTTGTAAAATAACTTACATGGTATCAAGAAAGCATTTCACCATTTATAAAATGGTAGTTAGATCAAAATTTTGATATTTAGGATAGTAGTAAGGTTGCATTTGGTTCATATTATTGTAACATGGTAACCAAAATATTTTATAAAATCGTTTTGTGAAAACAATTTCGTAAAGTAGTTTGTGAGATAACAGGGAAAGCAATTCTCCTTTATCAAGTAGTGGTAGAATCAAAATTTTGATTTCTGTGAAGTAGCAGTAAAACATCTTGTAAGATGGCAACATTTTATAAATTAATTTCAAGGCAGTTTCATTATTCAATAAGAGGAGAGCAAAGACAAATGGTATTTCCGAGGGACGAGAGAAGGAATAGGTGGTTGTCCCAAGGATCGCGATTCAAGCTACCTCTCAGAATCTTAAGAATTCTGTTAAGCACGAAATCTTTGCTGATTGAGGGATTTAACAAGTTCAGAATACAACTCTGTAAGAGAATGTTGATTGCTATTAGCAATCGGTTGGAGTCGATTAACTCAGCACGATACTTAGGTTGGAGGCGG
Source organism: Artemisia annua (assembly GCA_014162995.1). Classification (NCBI taxonomy): domain Eukaryota; kingdom Viridiplantae; phylum Streptophyta; class Magnoliopsida; order Asterales; family Asteraceae; genus Artemisia; species Artemisia annua. The sequence goes on from LBNU01023994.1 coordinate 9,395, forward strand.
AAAGTACAGCCTCGATTGAACATCGTCACTAAAACAATATTGATTGAATCGCATCGATTTGAGAGAATGAACATCCTCGATGAAGAAAATGAATAATATCGATTGAAATAATGAATATGATCGATTGAGGAAATAAATATCATCGATTAAGAAAATGAACATTATTGTTTAAGAAAACGCATCAATAGAGCACAAGGCTTGAGGTAGTGACGGCTGTGACTAGATCGCCAAATGAAACGAGGCTAAATGCCAAATCCAAGTTTGGAAAAAGGTCCAAAATCATAAGAAAATAGTCAAAATCCAATCCAAAATAGTGGAGACCAAATTCATAAATGTCCGAGAGTCAAATCAAGACATAGTCGGAAATCAAATCAAAATGAAGCCAAAAATTTAAATCCAACGTATCCAAAATCAAATCCAACGTAGCCGGAATCAAATTCAAACGTAGCCAAAGTCAAATTCACAATGGTCAAAACCAAATCCCAAAATAGCCAAAAGTCAACTCAAGACGTAACCGGAAATCAAATCGAAACGAAGCCGGAAATCAAATCCAAACGTAACCAAAATCGAATCCAAACGATAATTCCAATAAAATCAACGAGGCTTATAACGATAAGCAACTCGGATTCAAATGATGTCAACCGGGTCTAACCCGACCCAATGCGAACTATGCCCGATGGCGACAAACAGGAATTCCACATAAACGAGGACGTTTAGTGGTTTCAGAAGCAATACGATTTACGCAATGTAGTGATGCCAGTGTGTCGCGTGCAAGTGCAGGTTTAGGTGTTATGTTCAATGCTTGTGTGTGCATGCAAAACTTATCATTCCTAAAGGCAACTCTATCCCGAACATAATGCTGTTGTAACTACCCTCAGTATCGCAAAATTCACCTCTTAGCCGGACATAGTTGATCAGGCCATGTCCAACTGTCCCTGGTTGAATGTAGGTGATCAGGCTACATTCACCCGAGGTTCAATGAATTTTGAAACACTCAGCCTAGTTACGCTAGTAATATGTCCTTTATATCCCAAAATCATTCCCAATACTACGACTAGTGTGCAAAATCAACATTCAATAATGACATTATGCAAAGAAATAGCGTAACTCAGTGATAGATGTGGTGCTTGCATAAGCATATGGAAATACTCATGGTGAATAGTTAAGATAGGCGGATATGAAATATCCAAAAGAAAGGCACACACTAAAATGATTATATCCTCAAACTCATCAATTATCTCATAAACATTTCATCACAAAATCATCAAACGTCTCATCAACTTATCATCAATCATATCATTCAATATCTTATCCAATGTATTCTTAGTTATCTAATCAACTACATCCTCAAATAAAATCTTACGCGAGGCATCGGCTTGGCAGGCAGGCACGTAATGGTCGTAGGGTATAGTTTTCACAAAAATGGTTATAGTCTAGGTTTAAAATTACCCAGTTCTTTATAACCTAGGCTCTGATACCAATCTGTAACACCCCTAAAATTCAGGTCTAGCGGAAGCATACATGCATTGGGGTGCTACGAAATCGGTATCACAACACAAGGAACAAAGAATGGTTTTTATTTCATTTAAATGGAATAAAGTTGTTATGTAAAAGCATATAGTTTACATGCTTTGAAAATAGTGCGGAAATAGGCCCATAAAATGAATAAAGCGGTCCCAAATATTCATCAGAGTCGCCTATGACCATGCCCCTTGCCAAGCGCCTTCAAATAGTGAGCTATCGCCTTAAACCTGAGAATACACGCTAAAGGTCAGCTTACGCTGGTGAGTCCATAGAGTTTAAGTTATAAAAACAGTTGTGGACCTGAAAAGTTTAAGTGCTATATGTGACTAGAGGCAGGTATAGACATCACAATCACCATCTCAATCTCAATCTCAATCAATTAGTCCATGTGATTTTCAAGTTTTACACTCCTTACAACTCCCAAACTTTAATTACACTGAGCGTTACTTGATACATGAGTTTGTAATACCAACCATCCTATTCTGTCAACTATGGGTTAAAGGCAATTAAAATGACGAATATACCCTCATTTTATTTTCAATTAAATTTTTTATGAACTTAAATTTTAATCAAAATATGAGATCCTCAAGAACAAATGAATAACCTTCAAAGACACATTTAAATTTCGAGAAGTTAATCTCGTCTTCAAATCCACACTCTCAACAACCTCACTTTATCCTTCTTTATCATCAAGAAAACATAAACACTACACCAAATTATTATATCATGTCAAAACCCGACTCCCTCCTATTACCAACACTACCATAGTCCATTGAGCCATAGATTTAATCACTAACACATATTTCATGTATCCTTACACGAGAAAAATAATACTTGTTAGAATCAATAACAAAAATATAAACTAGTAGTTAAGAATTCACATATTGAGCAATCGGATCTAAATAAACAAAGTTAAATTTAACTGAAATCTATATAATCAAATGTCTGGAAAAAAGAAACATGTATATTAATTTGACTCATAACCAACGTTAACAAATCGGGGGTTGGATTGTCCGAGAACGGTCGAGAAAGCAAATTAATTTTGAGCTATTATTAGATTGGGGGTGAAGCAAATCACGTGGAACTAACAAAATCTACGGTGTTGAACGAGAAATTCATATCTAGCCGCATTTAGTCATATTATATGTCAAGATCTAACTGGAATTTAAGATTACGAATTTATCTCTAATTAGGACATACACATGCTGTAACACCCCCAAAATTCGGGTCTAGCGGAAGCATACATGCATTGGGGTGCTACGAAATCGGTATCACAACACAAGGAACAAAGAATGGTTTTTATTTCATTTAAATGGAATAAAGTTGTTATGTAAAAGCATATAGTTTACATGCTTTGAAAATAGTGTGGAAATAGGCCCATAAAATGAATAAAGCAGTCCCAAATGTTCATCAGAGTCGCCTATGACCATGCCCCTTGCCAAGCGCCTTCAAATAGTGAGCTATCGCCTTAAACCTGAGAATACACGCTAAAGGTCAGCTTACGCTGGTGAGTCCATAGAGTTTAAGTTATAAAAACAGTTGTGGACCTGAAAAATTTAAGTGCTATATGTGACTAGAGGCAGGTATAGACATCACAATCACCATCTCAATCTCAATCTCAATTCATNGTTTAAGTTATAAAAACAGTTGTGGACCTGAAAAATTTAAGTGCTATATGTGACTAGAGGCAGGTATAGACATCACAATCACCATCTCAATCTCAATCTCAATCTCAATCAATAATTTATCATCTTAGGAAAGATGAATCAACGGTCACTAGCCAGGTCACAACAAGGAACCACCCGTTACTGCCCTGGATCTAGGCCGCAACAGAGTCTATTCCAAACTAGGGTCAAAGCGCCCTAGCTCTAGGTCAACTCTACCTCCATCTAACCTTATCTAGCCAATACATGTAGAAAAACCAAGTAGTAGCAGGTCCAAGAAAATGGTTTGAGCTAGGAAGCTCTCATATATAAACCAGGTAAATACATAACGCATTTGAATATCCAAATCAAGTATATCGGTAAATCAATCAATCAATCAATCAATCAAATCTTAATCAATCAAATCACAATCAAACCGTTCACGTAATCAGATAAAAAATCATTGAGTTTAGTTAAAAGAGCATGTATTCTCCCCCAAAAATAGTTATGAAAACTTGTTTAAAAGAAAGGGGGCTATGAGCTCACCTTAGCCATAGCAATGCAAGAATCACGACCGACACAACTTGGCATCTAGAGCTAATCACAATGATATCCAAAAGATGGGCATGACGGCACCAAGTAGTACGAACACGAGGGTACATCCTAGTACGCATACGATTATTTCAAAATATAGTTCGTACAATAATAAAGTCTATAAAAGACGATGTGTCATAGTTTTCGTGGATTACTCAAATCATTACTTATAAAAAGTTAAGCATCAATGTTTTCGTAAGAAAACTTTATGTTTCGTGTGGTGTGGTAAGAAGACATAGACTAAGGATGCAACTCACGCCAAATGAAGCAAGACATCGACATGCAACTCAAGCCAAAGAGGAATAAACGTCGACATACAACTCACGCCAAAGAGGAATAAACATCGACATAATTGATAGATATTAACTAAAACTCAAGTTAATCGAAGAAAATCTAGAAAATGACGACTACTAACCATTTAATATAAAATAGGTCAATCGGTAAGTTTCGATATTTACCCAATAATCCCAAATAGTTAGAGTAGTCCAATAAGTTTTGTAAGGAAATCACAAGTTAATAATTCTAATATGAAAGGGTTTAAAAATTAAATAGAACTATTCATTTTAAATTCTTTGTCAGGTTTTATATAAATAATCTTAAAAAGGATTAAAAATAAAAATGTAAGTTTAGAAGTTTTATAAATTCCGGCATGACGCGTCCATTTATATAACATTTCCAAGTCAATGTGACTTAATTAAATCAATTTTCTCAAACAATGTTTCCCGACAATCTAATAGAAAACCAATAAAGAGTATTCGTTGATTATTAAACATTATTTTACTTATTGTATATCCGTTACGAATCAAATATATTAAAGTCATCATGAGTCTAATATATTGTATCCGTTCTCCGTCCAATAAGTCTAAAATGTTCAATGTCCAACGAGTATCGATGTAAGTCCAATAATTGTCCAATGTCCAAATATAATAGCCACCATCCAAGTATTCAATCATCTAAAATTCATTGAGTATCCGTTTCGACCAATATCCATTTTTAATCCCACTATATCCGAAACTTACCGAGAGTACCAATGATTCAAGTATACAAATAAAACATGTTAAAATCTAAAAATCTGTAACTACTAGTTTAATAAAAAAAAAGGCATTTATGATCTTGTAGCCATTGTTAAATCATGTTATACCTTTCAATGTATCTGTTAAATAAATCAATAAGTTAAACAACATTTTGTAGACTTTACCATAGTCACTGTGAAAAACTAAAATTTCACTTACAAGTTAAATGTGAAAGATTACCATTAAATTTAGCTAAAATCCATTTACATGTTTATAAGTTTGAAAACGTCACCCAACAAAAGGCAACACAATCACGGACTCGAACGTAACACAAAGTAAACCTGAACAAGTTTAAATAACAAAACCCTCGGATTTCTTACTCTAGCCGAAGCAACCAGGCCCATAACACATCAAGTATGACACGAAAATTAGTAGTCTAAACTAACCAAGTAAATATCAAACCGAGAGTCGATAAACACTCTCGCGACTCATATGACAAGTAAACATATACCCTATTTGAAGCAGAATCAAGGATAGCCACATGAGCTCAAATCAATCATACTCCTATTCAACCAAAAATAAACAACAACATCGAGAAAGTCCAAGTCATACCGTGACTCAAACAGCAAATCCCAAATCAAACCGAACTGAAACAAATAAAACATGCACCTGTTTTCTTACCACACGAACTATTCAAAATGTTTTATGTCAAGGTTTACTTCTTACCATCAGATTTAGTTTCAAACATGTTAAAGCTTGTTTTCAATCCGCAAAAACTATAACTTCAACTTATCTCAGTTTTTAATCCTTTTAAATCCACAAAATCTGTAGAACTCGTTTTTATTTATTTAGATCCACGAAAACTTAACATGAAATCTATAATTGTTAATAAAATGAGCAACACGAGGAGTGGATTTTACCATACCACTCGGACGACGAGAACGCGGAGAAGAGGAGATGGTGGTTTCTTCTCGAGTACAACTCGAACCACTAAAAAAATACACGAGCAAACGAACCCTTGATCTACTCATAATAGTAGCGTCAAAATAAAGCAAACGGCGGCAGCTACAACACAACTCAGCTCTCGATCTATCCTTAGCTTAGTCAAAAAGTGGTGCCGATGGCGCGTGTTATAGCTCAACGTACAAGGAAGGTTGTTAGGTGAGTGACGGTGATGGTGATGTGATGTAGAAGGTGGTTGTGGTGGCGCGTATAGGGGTTTGACGGCGCGTTCACCACGGATCCATGACAATGAAAGTGATATAACGTAGGTTTCATGATTATGTTGATGGTGGAAGTGGTGGTGATGACCGAGGAGATGGTGGTCGGTGTTGGCAGCGGCGGCTGCAAAAAGGAGAGGAGGAGGGAGGATAGAGATGAACCCTAAAAATGAAATATGAGGGTTTTGCTTCCCTATTTATACTCCCCTAAAGTTTATAGAATGCAAATTACAACTTGTAGGACTTACCAAAGGCGAGGGGTGGTTGCGAAATATTACTACAAGGACCAAAAGTGAGATTTCTGAAATCTTTTACGAAATGAGGCTCGGGGCTCATTTTGACTAGTAAACGATAGATTCAAAACATGAGGATAACGCCAACGCTCTCAGAATAATATTTCCGATAAAATTGAATATAAATACGTCTAGTTTCTCATGAATAATACCAAACTCAAAATAGATGATCTTTTCTCCGAATAGAACTTGGGAGGAATTTTGCGGGTTGTCACAGCCTCACCTTCTTAAAAAGAATCGTGTCCTTAAGATTCAATCCAAGTTACCTGACAAGATCTGAAAGAATGAACATATACGCATGAGGATTCATCTTCACGTCTCCTACGTGAGTTTAGGATCTTTATGCAAGTTTCGACGAGCTTTGTCGATAGGATGCGACTTTATGAAAGTCGTCTAATTCCAAAATTCGAGATTCCAATAGGTCAACAAGGTTTAATCGATATAAGATCAGAATTTCTCCAAGAGAAATAACAACTGCCTAATCGGCTAGTCGCTTCTTCGAATTTCGCATATGAAAGACCGGGGATGCAATTAAGTTTCGACGGTAGCTCAAGTCTGTGAACTACCAATCTGACTCTAGCAAGAATCTAAAAGGATCAATTTCGACAAGAATTCATGATTTCGATAAGTCTCTCAACAAGGTTTCAAGAGGTTTACATCTTCAGGGTTTCTAACAATTCACGAGCAGCTTATCTCTCCATTTCGACTTCGGACGATCTCTTTGGTAGTTCCGTGAACAGGCTCATATTCAGGAAGTCGGGTATTTCCATCTTTATCCAACAAGTCGGCGATCGGCACTTGCGACCATTGAGGGTCTATTGCAATGCCGCTGAAATACTGAAATCGTAGGTAAAAGAGAAATTGACCAACATGAGGTGTCTATCCCAACTATTGCCAATTTCGATTACGTAGATACGAAATATGTTCTCATGGCCTTTGGAAGGGGTTGATAAAATGTGAGTGTGAGACGATTGTCTCAATCTGAAAGAATAGAAATCAGCACTATCGATCTTCTTCACATATAGACGAGTAAGGTTGTCCATACTTTTCGTTTCGCTGGCTAGCAGGAGGTAAACAGGTTAAGTAGGATTATCAACAATAATTACTCAGGTAGAGGTCGGGGTTCACTCCCGAGGTCTAGCTTATGACATAGCAGCAGAATAGCAATCGAAAAAGGATTGGTGAAACGGCTTGTAAGATAATAGGAAAATAACCCATTATTTATAAATTGTAGGAAGGTCAAAACCTCGATTTTTTGTTTGATTTCATAATATTGTAACAAGGTAGCAAAACGTTTTATGAGATCGTCTTATTAAGCTATTTGTAAAATAACTTACAGGGTATCAAGAAAGCATTTCACCATTTATAAAATGGTAGTTAGATCAAAATTTTGATATTTAGGATAGTAGTAAGGTTGCATTTGGTTCATATTATTGTAACATGGTAACCAAAATATTTTATAAAATCGTTTTGTGAAAACAATTTCGTAAAGTAGTTTGTGAGATAACAGGGAAAGCAATTCTCCTTTATCAAGTAGTGGTAGAATCAAAATTTTGATTTCTGTGAAGTAGCATTAAAACATCTTGTAAGATGGCAACATTTTGTAAATTAATTTCAAGGCAGTTTCACTAT
>LBNU01023994.1:17967-30209 GCA_014162995.1 Artemisia annua
TCCTTTATATCCCAAAATCATTCCCAATACTACGACTAGTGTGCAAAATCAACATTCAATAATGAGATTACGCAAAGAAATAACGTAACTCAGTGATAGATGTGGTGCTTGCATAAGCATATGGAAATACTCATGGTGAATAGTTAAGATAGGCGGATATGAAATATCCAAAAGAAAGGCACACACTAAAATGATTATATCCTCAAACTCATCAATTATCTCATAAACATTTCATCACAAAATCATCAAACGTCTCATCAACTTATCATCAATCATATCATTCAATATCTTATCCAATGTATTCTCAGTTATCTAATCAACTACATCCTCAAATAAAATCTTACGCGAGGCATCGGCTTGGCAGGCAGGCACGTAGCGGTCGTAGGGTTTAGTTTTCACAAAAATGGTTATAGTCTAGGTTTAAAATTACCCAGTTCTCTATAACCTAGGCTCTGATACCAATCTGTAACACCCCCAAAATTCGGGTCTAGCGGAAGCATACATGCATTGGGGTGCTACGAAATCAGCATCACAACACAAGGAACAAAGAATGGTTTTTATTTCATTTAAATGGAATAAAGTTGTTATGTAAAAGCATATAGTTTACATGCTTTGAAAATAGTGCGGAAATAGGCCCATAAAATGAATAAAGCGGTCCGAAATGTTCATCAGAGTCGCCTATGACCATGCCCCTTGCCAAGCGCCTTCAAATAGTGAGCTATCGCCTTAAACCTGAGAATACACGCTAAAGGTCAGCTTACGCTGGTGAGTCCATAGAGTTTAAGTTATAAAAACAGTTGTGGACCTAAAAATTTTAAGTGCTATATGTGACTAGAGGCAGGTATAGACATCACAATCACCATCTCAATCTCAATCTCAATCAATAATTTATCATCTTAGGAAAGATGAATCAACGGTTACTAGCCAGGTCACAACAAAGAACCACTCGTTACTGCCCCGGATCTAGGCCGCAGCAGAGTCTATTCCAAACTAGGGTCAAAGCGCCCTAGCTCTAGGTCAACTCTACTTCCGTCTAACCTTATCTAGCCAACACATGTAGAAAAACCAAGTAGTAGCAGGTCCAAGAAAATGGTTTGAGCTAGGAAGCTCTCATATATAAAACAGGTAAATACATAACGCATTTGAATATCCAAATCAAGTATATCGGTAAATCAATCAATCAATCAATCAATCAAATCACAATCAAACCGTTCACGTAATCAGATAAACAATCATTGAGTTTAGTTAAAAGAGCATGTATTCTCCCCCAAAAATAGTTATGAAAACTTGTTTAAAAGAAAGGGGGCTATGAACTCACCTTAGCCACAGCAATGCAAGAATCACGACCGACACAACTTGGCATCTAGAGCTAATCACAACGATATCCAAAAGATGGGCACGACGGCACCAAGTAGTACGAACACGAGGGTACATCCTAGTACGCATACGATTATCTCAAAATATAGTTCGTACAATAATAAAGTCTATAAAAGACGATGTGTCATAGTTTTCGTGGATTACTCAAATCATTACTTATAAAAAGTTAAGCATCAATGTTTTCGTAAGAAAACTTTATGTTTCGTGTGGTGTGGTAAGAAGACATAGACTCAAGATGCAACTCACGCCAAATGAAGCAAGACATCGACATGCAACTCAAGCCAAAGAGGAATAAACGTCGACATACAACTCACGCCAAAGAGGAATAAACATCGACATAATTGATAGATATTAACTAAAACTCAAGTTAATCGAAGAAAATCTAGAAAATGACGACTACTAACCATTTAATATAAAATAGGTCAATCGGTAAGTTTCGGTATTTACCCAATAATCCCAAATAGTTAGAGTAGTCCAATAAGTTTTGTAAGGAAATCACAAGTTAATAATTCTAATATGAAAGGGTTTAAAAATTAAATAGAACTATTCATTTTAAATTCTTTGTCGGGTTTTATATAAATAATCTTAAAAAGGATTAAAAATAAAAATGTAAGTTTAGAAGTTTTATAAATTCCGGCATGACGCGTCCATTTATATAACATTTCCAAGTCAATGTGACTTAATTAAATCAATTTTCTCAAACAATGTTTCCCGACAATCTAATAGAAAACCAATAAAGAGTACTCGTTGATTATTAAACATTATTTTACTTATTGTATATCCGTTACGAATCAAATATATTAAAGTCATCATGAGTCTAATATATTGTATCCGTTCTCCGTCCAATAAGTCTAAAATGTTCAATGTCCAACGAGTATCGATGTAAGTCCAATAATTGTCCAATGTCCAAATATAATAGCCACCATCCAAGTATTCAATCATCTATAATTCATTGAGTATCCGTTTCGACCAATATCCATTTTTAATCCCACTATATCCGAAACTTACCGAGAGTACCAATGATTCAAGTATACAAATAAAACATGTTAAAATCTAAAAATCTGTAACTACTAGTTTAATAAAAAAAAAGGCATTTATGATCTTGTAGCCATTGTTAAATCATGTTATACCTTTCAATGTATCTGTTAAATAAATCAATAAGTTAAACAACATTTTGTAGACTTTACCATAGTCACTGTGAAAAACTGAAATTTCACTTACAAGTTAAATGTGAAAGATTACCATTAAATTTAGCTAAAATCCATTTACATGTTTATAAGTTTGAAAACGTCACCCAACAAAAGGCAACACAATCACGGACTCGAACGTAACACAAAGTAAACCTGAACAAGTTTAAATAACAAAACCCTCGGATTTCTTACTCTAGCCGAAGCAACCAGGCCCATAACACATCAAGTATGACACGAAAATTAGTAGTCTAAACTAACCAAGTAAATATCAAACCGAGAGTCGATAAACACTCTCGCGACTCATATGACAAGTAAACATATACCCTATTTGAAGCAGAATCAAGGATAGCCACATGAGCTCAAATCAATCATACTCCTATTCAACCAAAAATAAACAACAACATCGAGAAAGTCCAAGTCATACCGTGACTCAAACAGCAAATCCCAAATCAAACCGAACTGAAACAAATAAAACATGCACCTGTTTTCTTACCACACGAACTATTCAAAATGTTTTATGTCAAGGTTTACTTCTTACCATCAGATTTAGTTTCAAACATGTTAAAGCTTGTTTTCAATCCGCAAAAACTATAACTTCAACTTATCTCAGTTTTTAATCCTTTTAAATCCACAAAATCTGTAGAACTCGTTTTTATTTATTTAGATCCACGAAAACTTAACATGAAATCTATAATTGTTAATAAAATGAGCAACACGAGGAGTGGATTTTACCATACCACTCGGACGACGAGAACGCGGAGAAGAGGAGATGGTGGTTTCTTCTCGAGTACAACTCGAACCACTAAAAAAATACACGAGCAAACGAACCCTTGATCTACTCATAATAGTAGCGTCAAAATAAAGCAAACGGCGGCAGCTACAACACAACTCAGCTCTCGATCTATCCTTAGCTTAGTCAAAAAGTGGTGCCGATGGCGCGTGTTATAGCTCAACGTACAAGGAAGGTTGTTAGGTGAGTGACGGTGATGGTGATGTGATGTAGAAGGTGGTTGTGGTGGCGCGTATAGGGGTTTGACGGCGCGTTCACCACGGATCCATGACAATGAAAGTGATATAACGTAGGTTTCATGATTATGTTGATGGTGGAAGTGGTGGTGATGACCGAGGAGATGGTGGTCGGTGTTGGCAGCGGCGGCTGCAAAAAGGAGAGGAGGAGGGAGGATAGAGATGAACCCTAAAAATGAAATATGAGGGTTTTGCTTCCCTATTTATACTCCCCTAAAGTTTATAAAATGCAAATTACAACTTGTAGGATTTACCAAAGGCGAGGGGTGATTGCGAAATATTACTACAAGGACCAAAAGTGAGATTTCTGAAATCTTTTACGAAATGAGGCTCAAGGCTCATTTTGACTAGTAAATGATAGATTCAAAACATGAGGATAACGCCAACGCTCTCATAATAATATTTCCGATAAAATTGAATATAAATACGTCTAGTTTCTCATGAGTAATACCAAACTCAAAATAGATGATCTTTTTTCCGAATAGAACTTGGGAGGAATTTTGCGGGTTGTCACACATGCTATGTATTTGTGTTAGAGAAATTAAAATATCAGAACTAATTTGACAATGGAGTTGTAGGTGATAATGGCAGTGGATATGCATCGTCACGGTGGTGGCGTAGACGGTTGATGTTCCGTCGCCGTTTGTGGGTGACCCAAGATCGGCCTGACCAAAAGTCTAATGATAATGATTGTTTTATTGCGATAATTGTTTTAGGAGTTTATGGTGTGTTTTAGGTTTGGTTATGATTAATTTTAGTTTTTCTTGTCACGATAATTTTTGTTTCCGTTGACAAATTTTACTAAGTTATGAAATTTACGTTACTCAAACATATGGCCTTATTGTATTCTTAACAACGGCGATGTATAAATTTTGGTGTACAAATTTAAATTGTTTTCTTGACAGATCAAGGTTTAAAGTGTTCCATTAAATCTGGTTTTGCGTTCTTCAAACCTATGGTGCTCATGAATTTTTAATTATTTAAATATAAACTCAAAGAGAAAATTTACCCATAAAGAATACAAATGTATTTTTGTCATTTTTCTAGCATGTAATCCATCATTGACCAAAAAAGGGTGGAAGAGTTACAAACTCGTGTGTCAAGTGAAGCATAGTGTTGATCAAAATTTCGGAGTGACTAGAAGAGAAAAAAAATTGAAATTACAAGGACGAAACTTATAATTTTATGTATTGTTGATTAGCATTAATATCCTCTATGTACTTACCCAAAACACATGTAGTACATAAATGTGGATTAGAATGTCTATAAATGCAACATTTTTCAAGAGACCATCATTAATGTTTTTAACAAGTTCTTCTTCTTTTTCTTTTTTTACCAATTCTATAACTTGTGAAAATTTGTACTTTGTTAGCACACATACATGACAACCATGTTGTCTAATCAAAAAAATAGTATTAAAAATGCGAAGCCAATTGGAGTTGTTCTTAGGATTTCTGGAGATGGAGAAAATATGAGGAGTCATTACAATGCACTCGACTTCTTTGGCCATACTTACAAAATTGTAAGTTTCTTGATTATTTTTATCATTATAACTGATTTCTTGTAAAACGTTATTAACCAACAACACTGTAATTTTATAACTCATTTATTTCATAAATTTAATTGATGTTTTCTTCTTCGTGTATTTAAACATGTAGAAAGACACCGTGCTTTTGGCGCATGATTCTCATGGACAAATGAATAAGCCATGGGTAGTTATAATTAAGGTATGTTATTGCAACTTATACTAAGCATGTATATAATAACTAATCATAAGTTTCATCATTTATATATAGGACATTACTGGGATGAAAAATGGGAATATAATGATATATGTCCAATGGTTTTATCGTCCAAGTGAAATATTTATAGGTAAAAATATGGAATCATTTGATACAAGAGAGTTTTTTTTTATAGTTTTCACAAGGACGAGGTTCATGCTAAAAATATTATGCACAAATGTATAATCCACTTCATTACTGAAAAAAGCCAGATCCCGCTTTGTAAAAAATATCCTGGTTTTATAGTCCAAAAGGTGTATAACCAAAACACTAAGAGGCTTATCAAGCTAACTAACAAAGATTTTTTACCTGATATGAAAAGCGAAATTGAAGAGCTTGTTCTGAAAACAACTTCTCATTTAGGAATCATTCCGGCAATTAAAAGTGAAGATGACATTGATGAAATGGAAGTGGACTAGAGGAGATGTCATAGTTTAACGAAATGCTCATTACAATTTACAAATACTATAACATCAACTTTGTTGCTTAAAGGTTATACCAAAAGCATGGCCGTTCTCAAGCTTTTCGAGGACATGTGTGAGAATTGAAAATGGGATCCTAATGAAGGCTAAACAAAAGTCTCGAGTTCATTGTAAATTTTGGTCATGTTATTTAACTACAAATATGTATATTTATATAAAGTTAATTATTTAATTTAGATACATTTTTATTCATTCAATTCCCTCTATAAATAAAAAAATGTGTATACTTCTTATTAGAGAAATGCAAATGTTTACATTCAGTAAAAACATATGTGATGCAGGTAAGACAGTTAGGGTTCGGTTGGTAGACGAAATGAAATGCCAAATGAATGGAATAAATGATGTAATGAAATAAATGATGTAATGAAATGATTCATTACCGTTATTAATAATGTTTGGTTGGTATGATAGGATGAAATGGAATCGATAAGAAAAAGAAGGAAAACTCGTCATGGCTACATCAGCATACATACCTCGCCAAGATATAGTGATTCTCAATCTTTCATCGGTTACACTCGGACAACTTATGTATAACATAAATAACTATCACGTTACTTTCGTAAAACCATTTTAATCAATGACAGAGTACGCTTAGATCTATAAAGTTTTATCATAAACACATCAACTTCAAGAACATTTGTTGGCTAACAAATCGTAATCTGAAAATTCAGATTTTTTACCCTTTTTTTTAATCAAGCTATAGTTAATAACTGAAAAAAGAAAACACATCTCCCATGGCTTTCCAGCGTCCTCAAATCATTCAATGTCATCATCTGAGAATGTAGATCAGTCATCATTAAGTAAGGGCTGTAAATATAGCAAACTTGCCCCGCTATGATGTAGCGGATAATCACACCTTTGTTCAAATCCATTAAGGAACATCCAAACACAGGCTATCATATTTCAATTCTTTTCCAAAAAGACACGAAACCCATGTCAATGTCTCATCCAAGCCATTTTATATAGTTGCACATTGGGGAGGATGAGAGAAATTGATATAAAGATAGTGTTAGTTTAATGCTAATGTAATTTGTGAGTTTTTCTTTTACCATATTTAAATTAATACATAATAGTGAAATGACTTATATTTGAAAAGAGAAATAATGTTGACATACTATGAAAGGTTATAATCTTTCTTATGGATGACTAAATAATTATTAATAAAATGAAGAGTATTTTGATAATATTGTTACTAAATTTCTCAATCTATATTTTTGGTTATGTAATCAAAATAAAGCAAACGGCGGCAGCTACAACACAACTCAGCTCTCGATCTATCCTAAGCTTAGTCAAAAAGTGGTGCCGATGGCGCGTGACGTACAAGGAAGGTTGTTAGGTGAGTGACGGTGATGGTGATGTGATGTAGAAGGTGGTTGTGGTGGCGCGTATAGGGGTTTGACGGCGCGTTCACCACGGATCCATGACAATGAAAGTGATATAACGTAGGTTTCATGATTATGTTGATGGTGGAAGTGGTGGTGATGACCGAGGAGATGGTGGTCGGTGTTGGCAGCGGTGGCTGCAAAAAGGAGAGGAGGAGGGAGGATAGAGATGAACCCTAAAAATGAAATATGAGGGTTTTGCTTCCCTATTAATACTCCCCTAAAGTTTATAAAATGTAAATTACAACTTGTAGGATTTACCAAAGGCGAGGGGTGGTTGCGAAATATTACTACAAGGACCAAAAGTGAGATTTCTGAAATCTTTTACGAAATGAGGCTCGGGGCTCATTTTGACTAGTAAACGATAGATTCAAAACATGAGGATAACGCCAACGCTCTCAGAATAATATTTCCGATAAAATTGAATATAAATACGTCTAGTTTCTCATGAATAATACCAAACTCAAAATAGATGATCTTTTCTCCGAATAGAACTTGGGAGGAATTTTGCGGGTTGTCACACATGCTATGTATTTGTGTTAGAGAAATTAAAATATCAGAACTAATTTGACAATGGCGTTGTAGGTGATAACGGCAGTGGATATGCATCGTCACGGTGGTGGCGTAGACGGTTGATGTTCCGTCGCCGTTTGTGGGTGACCCAAGATCGGCCCGACCAAAAGTCTAATGATAATGATTGTTTTATTGCGATAATTGTTTTAGGAGTTTATGGTGTGTTTTAGGTTTGGTTATGATTAATTTTAGTTTTCCTTGTCACGATAATTTTTGTTTCCGTTGACAAATTTTACTAAGTTATGAAATTTACGTTACTCAAACATATGGCCTTATTGTATTCTTAACAACGGCGATGTATAAATTTTGGTGTACAAATTTAAATTGTTTTCTTGACAGATCAAGGTTTAAAGTGTTCCATTAAATCTGGTTTTGCGTTCTTCAAACCTATGGTGCTCATGAATTTTTATTTTTTTAAATATAAACTCAAAGAGAAAATTTACCCATAAAGAATACAAATGTATTTTTGTCATTTTTCTAGCATGTAATCCATCATTGACCAAAAAAGGGTGGAAGAGTTACAAACTCGTGTGTCAAGTGAAGCATAGTGTTGATCAAAATTTCGGAGTGACTAGAAGAGAAAAAAAATTGAAATTACAAGGACGAAACTTATAATTTTATGTATTGTTGATTAGCATTAATATCCTCTATGTACTTACCCAAAACACATGTAGTACATAAATGTGGATTAGAATGTCTATAAATGCAACATTTTTCAAGAGACCGTCATTAATGTTTTTAACAAGTTCTTCTTCTTTTTCTTTTTTTTACCAATTTTATAACTTGTGAAAATTTGTACTTTGTTAGCACACATACATGACCACCATGTTGTCTAATCAAAAAAATAGTATTAAAAATGCGAAGCCAATTGGAGTTGTTCTTAGGATTTCTGGAGATGGAGAAAATATGAGGAGTCATTACAATGCACTCGACTTCTGTGGCCATACTTACAAAATTGTAAGTTTCTTGATTATTTTTATCATTATAACTGATTTCTTGTAAAACGTTATTAACCAACAACACTGTAATTTTATAACTCATTTATTTCATAAATTTAATTGATGTTTTCTTCTTCGTGTATTTAAACATGTAGAAAGACACCGTGCTTTTGGCGCATGATTCTCATGGACAAATGAATAAGCCATGGGTAGTTATAATTAAGGTATGTTATTGCAACTTATACTAAGCATGTATATAATAACTAATCATAAGTTTCATCATTTATATACAGGACATTACTGGGATGAAAAATGGGAATATAATGATATATGTCCAATGGTTTTATCGTCCAAGTGAAATTTTTATAGGTAAAAATATGGAATCATTTGATACAAGGGAGTTGTTTTATAGTTTTCACAAGGACGAGGTTCATGCTGAAACGATTATGCACAAATGTATAATCCACTTCATTACTGAAAAAAGCCAGATCCCGCTTCGTAAAAAATATCCTGGTTTTATAGTCCAAAAGGTGTATAACCCAAACACTAAGAGGCTTATCAAGCTAACTAACAAAGATTTTTTACCTGATATGAAAAGCGAAATTGAAGAGCTTGTTCTGAAAACAACTTCTCATTTAGGAATCATTCCGGCAATTAAAAGTAAAGATGACGTTGATGAAATGGAAGTGGACTAGAGGAGATGTCATATTTTGTATTTCTTGGTTGTTTTAGTTTAACGAAATGCTCATTACTATTTACAAATACTATAACATCAACTTTGTTGCTTAAAGGTTATACCAAAAGCATGGCCGTTCTCAAGCTTTTCGAGGACATGTGTGAGAATTGAAAATGGGATCCTAATGAAGGCTAAACAAAAGTCTCGAGTTCATTATAAATTTTGGTCATGTTATTTAACTAAAAATATGTATATTTATATAAAGTTAATTATTTAATTTAGATACATTTTTATTCATTCAATTCCCTCTATAAATAAAAAAATGTGTATACTTCTTATTAGAGAAATGCAAATGTTTACATTCAGTAAAAACATATGTGATGCAGGTAAGACAGTTAGGGTTCGGTTGGTAGACGAAATGAAATGCCAAATGAATGGAATAAATGATGTAATGAAATAAATGATGTAATGAAATGATTCATTACCGTTATTAATAATGTTTGGTTGGTATGATAGGACAAAATGGAATCGATAAGAAAAAGAAGGAAAACTCGTCATGGCTACATCAGCATACATACCTCGCCAAGATATAGTGATTCTCAATCTTTCATCGGTTACACTCGGACAACTTATGTATAACATAAATAACTATCACGTTGCTTTGGTAAAACTATTTTAATCAATGACAGAGTACGCTTAGATCCATAAAGTTTTATCATAAACACATCAACTTCAAGAACATTTGTTGGCTAACAAATCGTAATCTGAAAATTCAGATTTTTTACCCTTTTTTTTAATCAAGCTATAGTTAATAACTGAAAAAAGAAAACACATCTCCCATGGCTTTCCAGCGTCCTCAAATCATTCAATGTCATCATCTGAGAATGTAGATCAGTCATCAATAAGTAAGGGCTTTAAATATAGCAAACTTGCCCCACTATGATGTAGCGGATAATATCACCTTTGTTCAAATCCATTAAGGAACATCCAAACACAGGCTATCATATTTCAATTCTTTTCCAAAAAGACACAAACCCATGTCAATGTCTCATCCAAGCCATTTTATATAGTTGCACATTGGGGAGGATGAGAGAAATTGATATAAAGATAGTGTTAGTTTAATGCTAATGTAATTTGTGAGTTTTTCTTTTACCATATTTAAATTAATACATAATAGTGAAATGACTTATATTTGAAAAGAGAAATAATGTTGACATACTATGAAAGATTATAATCTTTCTTATGGATGACTAAATAATTATTAATAAAATGAAGAGTATTTTGATAATATTGTTACTAAATTTCTCAATCTATATTTTTGGTTATGTTATATATGTAATTATGTATTACTACATATGATGCTATCACTTAATTTTATTTATTTATTTTGCAGTAATTAATACATCTCAAACATATAATATTGGCAACTTTATTGAAAAGAATTTTGATTTCAATCTTTTCATATATGTATATGAACATTATATTGTCTAAATATATGGGTTATATCATATTATTTGTATTACATCACAATAACGATATTATCTTACATTTTATTACATTACATTATATTGCATTACATTTCATTTACATCTACGTTTACTATGTTGCATAATCTAATATTAAGTTATTATTTATTGTAAATTAAAAATTCAGTCCGTGTGATTTTCAAGTTTTACACTCCTTACAACTCCCAAACTTTAATTACACTGAGCGTTACTTGATACATGAGTTTGTAATACCACCCGTCCTATTCTGTCAACTATGGGTTAAAGGCAATTGAAATGACGAATATACCCTCATTTTATTTTCAATTAAATTTTTTATGAACTTAAATTTTAATCAAAATATGAGATCCTCAAGAACAAATGAATAACCTTCAAAGACACAATTAAATTTCGAGAAGTTAATCTCATCTTCAAATCCACACTCTCAACAACCTCACTTTATCCTTCTTTATCATCAAGAAAACACAAACACTACACCAAAATTATTATATCATGTCAAAACCCGACACCCTCCTATTACCAACACTACCATAGTCCATTGAGCCATAGATTCAATCACTAACACATATTCCATGTATCCTTAAACGAGAAAAATAATACTGGTTAGAATCAATAATAAAAATATAAACTAGTAGTTAAGAATTCACATATTGAGCAATCGGATCTAAATAAACAAAGTTAAATTTAACTGAAATCTATATAATCAAATGTCTGGAAAAAAGAAACATGTGTATTAATTTGACTCATAACCAACGTTAACAAATCGAGGGTTGGATTGTCCGAGAAAGGTCGAGAAAGCAAATTAATTTTGAGCTATTATTAGATTGGGGGTGAATCAAATCACGTGGAACTAACAAAATCTACGGTGTTGAACGAGAAATTCATATCTAGCCGCATTTAGTCATATTATATGTCAAGATCTAATTGGAATTTAAGATTACGAATTTATATCTAATTAGGACATACAAATGCTATGTATTTGTGTTAGAGAAATTAAAATATCAGAACTAATTCAACAATGGAGTTGTAGGTGATAACAGCAGTGGATATGCATCGTCACGGTGGTGGCGTAGACGGTTGATGTTCCGTCGCCGTTTGTGGGTGACCGAAGATCGGCCCGACCAAAAGTCTAATGATAATGATTGTTTTATTGCGATAATTGTTTTAGGAGTTTATGGTGTGTTTTAGGTTTGGTTATGATTAATTTCAGTTTTCCTTGTCACGATAATTTTTGTTTCCGTTGACAAATTTTACTAAGTTATGAAATTTACGTTACTCAAACATATGGCCTTATTGTATTCTTAACAACGGC
>LBNU01023995.1:0-14004 GCA_014162995.1 Artemisia annua
GTGTAAGTAGACAAAATATAAAAACGATATTTTATGTGGGAAATCTGTGGGTATTTACACACGTATTTCCCACGGATTCATTAAATTGGTAGGTAATCTGTGGGAAAGTACACACATACTTTCCACAGACCGGTTAAATAGTTACTTTATAAAAAAAGACCGTGTGAAATCCGTGAGTAATGGAGCTAAAATTTGCCACATACTTTTGGCCGTGGCTAATCAGTGTGAAATGTGCCACAAGTTTCCCACGGACGTCTAATAAACCCAAATAGTATGAAAATGGTCGCAAATCTGTGGGAAATTTGCGACGGATTTCACACAAAAACTTGGTCAACAATTTAGTGTGTAAAGAGTGGGAAATCCGTGGGAAATTTACGACATATTTCCCACCGAAACTTGGTCAACAATTTGGTGTGTAATTTGTCGGTATCCCGTGTGAAATTTCACACAGTTTCGTTTCCGTGGGAAAAACCAGTTTTTGTAGTAGTGAATATAATCGATATATTATCATCAAGTTAGGAATAAATAGTAATACGTCTCCAGTTTTCGTCTGTTGCTAATTAATCTAGTCAAGCTTTGTAATCATGGTTCTAGGCTGGTATCTCATGAAAGAATTATGCTATACACATCAAATTTTAAGGATCGAATTCCTTGAATATTGTCTTTGTCTTTTGGTTTTGTTTAATTACTTGGAATCCTTTATTTTTTATGGCTTTCTATACTTGCATAGTTGCATGGATGATTTACGGAATACATGTTCATACCCTAAAACATTGATTCCAACTATAGCAGAAAGCGTGTACGTTAACAAATTCTTCTATAACATCGATTTGAACTAGCTATAGTAGGCTCTCTTTTTGAGTTTTTTCTCTCGAGCAATACGTCTTCAGAAGAACATTAGAGACAAACAATATATAATTTAACTAAAAGAAAGCATTACAAACCGAATTAATTATATATTTTTGTAAGATCACTAGCTTATGAAAAAAAACCGATACATAAAGACTAGACTGTTAAATTGTACAAGATAACTATTAATTCACCAAATGCCATAAAAAAAAATTCTTCATTCAATCTATACATCATGAGAAACTACAATATATTATTCCATGACAATACTTTTATAAATGTAGTGAGTTAGAGAGTCACTAAGATTATCGTTTTTTTTATATATATAAATTTAAACCTCCAAAGCGACATAGTTTTTCAAAATCTTCAAAGAGATAAGAGTTTCAAACTCCAAAGACAAAAATATCTTAAAACTAATAAGAAAATTTCAAAGATTGTCTCACTATTAATGTCTAGCTAGGCACATACACCAAAGAAAAAAGATTTGATATTCTCACGTAACTCAAACGGTTCTTAAATTTCTATCTTGGCTAAGTTGAGGGAGTTAATTTGCTTGCGTATCTAACTTTTTTAGTTACCAAGTATCTTTCCTTCGTTACTTAAAAGGTTTATTTATTTATACTACTATAAATTATAAAAGTATGTAGACGTGTCGTGAACCACTACAGGCTCATACCTTTCACGCCTAAAACAAAGACTTAGTAAGTGGTTTGGTCATAAACTTGACCGAATCAAATTTCATTGTTTTTTTATGCATGTATACATAGTGTTTTGTAACGTTTTTGTGTGCCAAAGCTAGCAAATATCATCATTTAATAATAATGACCAGGGATGAGCTATTGGACCGAAAACCGAACCTAATCAGAAAACTGAGCTGAACCAGATCGAACCGAACCGATTATATTCGGTTCGGTTTTGATTCCATATATTAACGGTTTTCGATTTTGGTTCGGTTCAATTCGACCAAAAACCAAGAAAAACACACCTAAACCATATATACCGAACCGATGAACTGACACAAAACTGAACCAAACCCACCATATTAAGTTCGGTTTCAGTTCTATATACTAATGGTTTTTGGTTTCGGTTCGGTTCAATTTTCGCCGATTCAGTTCGGTTCGGTTTTGAACCGATGCTAACGACAAAGAGAGTACTCCAATAGATATTGCTTGATAAATGTGTTTTGTGAAAAGTAGCGTTTATATGAAAGTTAAAAAGAAAAAAAAAAAAAAAAAAAAAAAAAAAAAAAAAAAAAAAAAAAAAGGTCAATCAACCTTCCAGTTACAACATAAAACAATAAGTCGATAAATGCTAATATAATACCCATAATCATACTCTTTTAGAGCATAAAGTGTCGTAACCCAGAGTTAAGACATAACACAGTGTCACATTAGCGCCACATCAGTTTAAATATTTCAAGTTTAACTTTAAAAGAACACCTCTTATCGTAACTCAACCATAACATCACATTTTGAGGCCCACTTTTCTCATAACTCAACAGAAAAAACCTCGAGTTACTATAACTTAACACATTACTAACTCATCCTTAACGCAGACCAAGTTAATCCATAACTCATGTACAAAGTTACCATCTCTCATAAATTGGGAATGAATAAAAAAAGAAGCCATGTGACATATAAACAATCACAAATAAAATAAACAAAACATATGGAGTACTATAAATCTTCGTATTCACACACACTGACATACACACTGATTACTCACTCATGAGCGGTGAACCCAGCTGTACTAGATTGGATCGGGTCATTTTCATGTCAACCAAATCAGCAATTCTACACGCCGCCGCCGTTGCGACGGCGTTAGCGGCGGGTTACTATTACTACCGGCGATCCGCCACTGTTTTCCGGAGCCGGGTCGTGGGTATAATTCCGGCCCGGTTTGCTTCTTCCCGGTTTGAGGGTAAACCCCTTGTTGAAATACTTGGAAAACCCATGATTCAGGTAAATTCAACTTTTTTTTTTTTTTTTTTTTTTTTTTTTTTTTTTTTTTTTTAACCATTATAAAGATGCCGAATTTTATTAATTTGTATGTAACAGAGAACATGGGAGAGAGCAAAATTGGCAACAACATTGGATCGTGTTGGTATGTATGTGTACTTATGATTATGTTATTTATAGGAGTGTTTGGCATTGTGTTTTGTATGTGATTATGTGATAGTACATGATAATCAGAGTTAAATAATTATATTGACTGTAGGAGATAGTATTTGGCAATTTTTAGTTATTATTGATTCGTATGTAAAACGACCTTTAGATTATCAGATCCGTTTTATTTGAGACCAGAAACGCAGTTCCGAGTGTTTTTAATTTCAGGGAAATAAACTATTTACAGCAGTAAGAAATTGCTTTATTTGGTTGATTTGGCTGTGGTATGTTATAGATCCGTTTTATTTGCAGCTATTGGTGTATGGGATTTGCTTATTTGAGAACAGAAACGCAATTCTGAGTTTTTTTAATTTCAGGGGAATAAACTGTTTACAGCAGTAAGAAATCCCAAACGCCCCATAAAATTTGATTACTTGACTTTTAATAATTAGAATTGGTTTCACTATAAATTGACTATCCGCATGAAAACGAAAGAATCATATGATTACTTTCAAAAGGAAATGTCAAACATCTATTAGAAATTGAGATAGATCGTAGGTTTAGTTGTAGAGGTCATTTATAACTTCTAAGTAATATTGACTTACTTTTGTAGCTAAATTTAACAATTTTTGCGTTGTAGTTGTGGCAACGGATGATGAAAGGATAGCAGAATGTTGTCGAGGATTTGGTGCTGATGTGATAATGACTGCAGAATCGTGCAGAAATGGTATAAATTATGCTTGTCAAGTGAATTTTTAATCATATTTATGGTCTGTTAACTGATACGAGTACTATTATCTGATGTTTAAGGCGCTGAAAGGTGTAGTGAAGCGCTTCAAAAGCTCGAGAAAAAGTATGATATTGTTGTCAATATTCAAGGAGATGAGCCTCTTATTGAACCTGAAATCATTGATGGGATTGTCAAAGCTCTTCAGGTACACTGATCTCATAAAATGGCAGATGAATTTCTAAAATTAACAGCATAAGAATCAAGGTTATATCTTTAATTTCATTGTCTTTAAATTTATTATGTATGCTATTTGCAGACCACCCCAGATGCAGTTTTCAGCACTTGTGTTACATCTTTGAAACCAGAAGATGCTTTTGATCCTAATCGTGTGAAATGTGTGGTTGATAACCGTGGTTATGCAATCTATTTCTCTCGTGGACTGATCCCTTTTAACAAGTGTGTATATTTTATTGTCATGAAGATATGCTCACCTTCGCCTTTATTTATAGGTTTATATCAATCTTTAATGGATTCATTTGTTCCTTCTTTGTGCAGGTCAGGGAAGGTCAATCCTAAATTCCCATACAATCTTCATCTCGGTATTCAGGTACCCATACAAAATAAAAAAACAAAAACAAAGTTTGATTCTATTTTCATTGTTACATGTTTATATATAATAATGAAGTAACAACATTGTTTTATTTGAATTGTTTTCATAGAGCTATGATTCAGAATTTTTAAAGATTTATCCGGACTTGACACCAACTCCATTGCAACTAGAAGAAGATTTGGAACAACTTAAAGTTCTTGAAAATGGCTACAAGATGAAGGTACTAAAATGTGGTTTCTTGACATATAGATGTGAAAATGAAATATGATCAGATTGTTGATATATTTATTTTTCGCTTGGTTGCAGGTAATAAAAGTAGATCATGATGCTCATGGTGTTGATACTCCAGAAGATGTTGCCAAGATCGAAAATTTTATGCGTGAAAGGAACTTGTCATAGTTCAGTGGTGTCCATTTTGAAATCTCATAACACCAGCGTTCGTTTTCATTTGTTCTTTTTCAGTATTCATTTTGTTCCGGGAGTGTAACATGTAGTTTAAAGCTTGAATGGTCACATTCATGTATATTTATTGTGCATTGTTGTAGAGTCTGAGCCAAAATTTAGACATTCCACTTTATAAGTTTCATTGTCAAAGTTATGTGATAAATTAGCAGTATTAATTTTTGGTTTGTAAGATTATATTTATCTAGCTTATATCAATTTAACTAGGAAGGTTATTCATACTCCCATATAGAGATGAACATATGGGCTAAAGCCCGAGCCTGGGCTTAGGCCCGGCCCGGAAAAGCCTGGCCCAAAGCCCAGTCTGGCCCAACAAGCCTAAATGGTGTTTATATTTTTCACCAAAGCCCGGTTTGGCCCAGGCTAAGCCAAAGCCCGAAAGCTTAGGCTTAAAAAGCCTGAAAAAGCTTGCTAGAAAGTCTGGGCTTTTTGTTAGAGAGCTTTTATTTTACAATTAATGTGCTTATTTATAATTTGTAACTTTGTTTTGTTATTTTTTAATATTGTATTTACAAATGTGGATTAAATATTTTCATATATAATAACTATATTATTATTACAAAATATATAAAAAAAAAAAAAAAAAAAAAAAAAAAAAAAAAAAAAAAAAAAAAAAAAAAAAAAAAAAAAAGCCCGAGAAAGCCCAAGCCTAGGCTTGGGTTAAGCCCGGTCCGGACCATTTAGGCCAAAATAGGCCTAATATTTTGGTTTAGGCCTGTGCTTTTATAAACTATAAAAGCCGGACTCTTTTCGGCCCGTACTTTGTGCACCTCTACTCCAATAGAATGATTACGATACCCTGTCTTTATTAAAAAATAAAAGTTTCTGAATATTTGTTGTTTTGAACTATATTATTAGGATGTAAAGTTATAAAGTTTGACAAAATAAAATTAATAATAAAAGACGAAAATTACAGAATTTGATAAATCTGTTTTGCTTTGTATTTTTCGCATGTAAGTTTATAAAGTTTAACAAGATAAAAGTATTAGACGAAATAGAGGTGAAAGAATCATTAAAGTAATAGGGGGTGAGAATAACAACACCTATTAAATTAATTGTATAAATTGATCGTGCAATAAGTATACTATTCTTTTATTTACGCAGCGGAAATTGAAGATTTTTGGAATAGTTTTAGTTCTTTGTGGTTTGGTATTTGGAAGCTTTTAAGGCTACACACAGTAAGCTCTAATCGATCGATCGCCACTTCTATGGCATCCAATCCCCAATCGATCGATCGCTTGTTGTTTTGGCATGTAGATCGTCCAAGTTTTCACTTGTGTGTTTAATTGTTTTGTTTCATGGGCTAGGCTAAAAAAAATTTTTAAAAAAAATAAAAAAAAATTAATGTATATATATATAAAAAAAAAAAATGAAGGTCGCCCTTACTGTGGCAACCAATCGCCTGAAGGTCGCCGGAGAGAGAAATCTGACGTGACAGATCAAATGAGGGGGATTGACTTTCATTACTAAGGTGCCGTTTGGTTTGTAGATGGGTTTAGGATTAAGATTTGGATTTGAATATAAAGTTATTGATTAGGATTTGAATTTGGATTTGAGTAAGTAAGTGAAGAAATTATATTTAATTAAAAATATTATTTTTAATTATTAGTGATTGATTAAAATAAAGTTTTGTTATTTTATAAAATGCATATAGAGAGTGAGAAAAAGTAATAAGTACAATGGGCCCACTTATCTTTACTACATATAATGGAGAAATGGTCAAAGTGGAATTGTGGAAAACTTAACTTTTGGTCAATCCCGATTTTACCCTTGTGAAATTATTGGTCAATGGTGATTGAATGGAAAGTATTGATGGTGACTTCATAGGAGGAATGGAAAGTAATGAATGCCTGCCAATGAAAAGGCTAACCTATTGAAAATTCAGACGCACATAACATAAAACACACGCAACCCTCTTTTTATCTCTACCTCTCTCTCTATAATAAAACCACCACGCGACCTCCGCCACCGGACCTCACCATCATCAAAACCCACCGTACCCCTCCGCCGAAACCTACACCTCCACCGAGAGCCCAACCACCCTAGAACACGACCAGTGAGGCCAACGGCAACCAAAATTGTTTTTCATGTTTAAGGTATTTTTTTGAGTTTTTTAAGGGATCTATGACTATTAAACATGTTTTAAAAGTTTTCTGTTACAGTTCTATAATTTGTATTAATAGATATGAGTTTTGATAATTATTTTTGCTTTTTTTTTTTTTGTTACAGCCGCCAATCGATGCCGATGCAGGCGTCGTTGTCTCGCCAGAAAGTTATTGTCATTGCCGTTGTATCACCGAAAGGTTTGTTTTATAGAAATGAGTTTTTATAATTTTTTCTTGTTTTTTATAAACTTTTTGTTTTTCATATTGATGCCGCGTTCTCGCCGGAATCTTTTAACACATCCGCTGCTCGCCACTATATTAAGGTATTTTTGAGTTTTTTTTTATAAGATCTATATATATATCTATATATATTGAGAAAGGCTTTGAACGTGAGAAGTTTTATTACCACCTGTACTACAATAGATTTTGTGAAGTTTAGAAAGGAAAACATGGAAATGAAAAATCAAAAGAATGTTGATGATGATCTTGAGGTTGTAAATGGATTTCTTTTTATGTTCTTATTTTGCAATACAAACTTCTTTGCTGTTTTTAATCTGCACTGACACAACTTCTTTGTTGTTTTTATACATCTTCATCCCCCTCCTAACCTCCTCCACATACGAATCCTATTTTCAACCCTAACTTGATAAACTGGAATCGGGATGACATCATTGTCATATCAATTAATGACGAAGATAAGGAAGAAGAAGAAATTCCAACGCCAACTATTGAGAGTCGAGTATTGGTGATTGATTGGAAAAGAGTTCATAGTTTGATTGATGAAAGTGAGTGATGAAAAATAGAATTTATGTTCTTGCTTTTAAGCGTCCATGTGTTTGCTTTTTATGTTTAAACATCTTGTTTAACAAGAAGTATGAAGCGTCCATGTATTTGCACTGTTTGTTCTTCTTCCGCGCACTTTGTTTTTTTTATAAATGCCAAGATTTAGTGGTTTAAGGAGCCTAATTTATCATCCTAATTTGTCATACTGCATATATATCTTGCTGCATATAATCAATCATTTATGTTGCTGCATATAATCAATCATTTAGTGGTAACAGGGCTCGAAATTCATTTATGTTGCTTTGGGATTGTCCTTGGTTTGCCATAGATACTTTCTTTTATAAACTAATTGCTGTGTATTAGTTTGTAGCTGATGTTATAAAAATTACTACTTTGACTTTCAAGAGTCAAATTTAGATTATAACACGTAGCATAGCTATTTGAATGGGTTAACTATATATGGAATAAACACATTCCAAAAACCTCAAGACGTCAAAGGTGATTGTGTACACAATCAACATCTAAAATATATTACATTGTTCCATTATTATAACTTAACAATTAACAAGATATTTATTACCTTTTATATCCAAAATCACGAACCGTATATATCTATACTTTGAGTTGAAATTTTACCGAATTCGAGTAACCATGTCGCGCATAAAGCAAATGTTCCTGACAATCATGATGTCAACATGCTTGACCAAAGTGCAACAAATGTCGTGGTGTATCAACTTTGTTATTAATGCATTTTGGTTTAGGGTTTGATACATGTTAAGAATTATTTCTAGAGTTGAATTATTGCATATTATAACCGTTTACAATTACATTTTGATCGTTTCACGTTCTATTTTGAACGCTACACAAAACACTAACCGCAATACCGCAATTCTGCCGCTAAGAATTTCCGTTGCTATGCACGGGTACTCGCTTATAAGTTTAAACATGCCAAATACCATTAGTCCACAAATATTGTTATAAAGGTTTATGGACCATTGTATTTTGTTCTTAACCGAAAGTTTAAACTTTTATGTTGGATTTTATTGTTTCGAGCTTGCTATTTTTAATATATCTGTTGTTTATGTTTTGGTCGGCCAAGTAAAAGTTTGAGATGAATACTTCTAAGTAACAAGTTGTGGCCAAGATGTTTCTAGATCTAAAATATCATTAAGAAAGTAACCACTAATGCCGATGACTTGCACGCTCGGGCGTTGATGCTTTTTCTTTCAAATATGTTGAGAAACAAAATTGTGTTCTCTTATCATTTTTTCTTTCTTTCAAACATACCATTCTAGATTTGTGACTTTCTTATTATCATTTTTTCTTTCTTTATTAGCCTCGCCAATGACACAAAGAGAAGTTTTATGAAGTTTGTAATCATTAAAATATTATATAAGTAGAGTATTATACTTTGATGAACTTATGAAAAAAATGATTCTAAAAGTAAATGTTTTGTTCTCTGTATCCCAGTAAGGGAAGAAACTAGGATAAAAAGAGACACGCAAGTGCTTAGGCCCATAATCTCCATCTTTAGTTTTTGTCATTTTGACATTTGTTTTAGCATAACATAAAACACAAATCATAAGTGAATCACATGCTTTCAGCTGCTTTTATTCTACTAGAGAGTACCCATGTATAATAACGAAATTTTATAGCGCTACATAGTTATAGTAATATTTTGGTTACACAAATGATATTTTTGTTAAGTGTTTCGTGTAACGTTTTGTGTAACCAAAATATCACTATAATTATCTGCCGCTATAAAATCCCGTTGCTATGCGCGGGTACTCGTCTAGTATGAGGTAAACCTACCTTTTATCTAAGGCTAGTAGGCAAAGTAATGTTTTTTGCACCATACACATCAGCGCCACATCAGCTTTCTCTCTCCTCTCACTTCCCTTCACTACTCTTCACTTTTTAGTGGGCAAGGGGACCTCTCACTTCACCTTTCATTAAATACCAACTTTATAAAAATATACCCCACTAAATACCCCACACACACTCACACACAAAATAAAAAATAATAAATGGGGCCCGATTTTCTTGTTTACCGTTCGGTTGTCAGACCACCAATTGTGATCTTAAAAATTGTGCATGGCGCGTGAATTCGGGTAGAGGGCAAGGGGATAATTGGTGAAAGTGGGCCCGTTTGGTGAGGGAATCCCTCCCTTACGTTTTAGTCTAAGATTCGGAATAGTAACTTTTTCATTAGGGTTTAACCCCAAATATTTACTTTAAAAAAATAACCAAACAATTGTATTGAATGCCAAAATCTAATCCTACCCTCAAAAGCCACCAACCAAACGGGCCCTTAAGTGTAGCTTAAGTAGTTTCTGTTTGATTTTCTAGATTGGCATTCTTTGCGGCAGCAACAAAACAAGACCCCTATAATTCGAAGTTGTTTTCATCCATTATTAAGACCTGCGATGCTAGGAAAAGATCACTAGCCAACATCGCTTCGCCTATCGATCCATTAATATTCTATTTTTTTGTGAAGATATGAATTACATATACATATTAGTCACCAAACTTATAATATTTTCAAGAATAGAAAGGATACCCAAAACCATCTCTACTCACTACTTATACAAAATAGTATAGATTTAGAACTGTGCGTGGATGGTATGGCGCGCATTGGACACGTGATGGCATCTGAGTTGTTAATGAGCCACGTGTCGTCTGTCTAATGAAAGCTCGCTTGTTTGCGCGCTTTAAAATACGAATGCGCCATTCATTTTCGTAATATATACTCCGTATAAGATTATAAAGGGTTCATACTTCATACCATTAATTTTCTCAATTTAAAAATCATTTTAAAAAAAGGTAAAATCTTTTTTTAGAAAAGGTTGTTATTTGCATGAAAAAAGACAAAGAAGGAAACACAAAATATAAGTGTGTGACAACAACCTCATATCCAATCTAATCCAATCCCAATCTTTTCTCCAACAAACTCATAAACAAACAAACAAACAAACACAAACACACACATTTTACATTGTTCACATGGCTGGCACCACCTTAACAACCGGATTTCCAACGGCTTCCTTAACTCCTCCGGTCTCTATTCGCCGGAGCTTTATCCCGACCTCTTCCAAACTAAACATCAGGTCATTCAGATCATATGGGTCCGTTAGTTTAAAGTCGAGGAGATTCAACCGGATTGTGTGTGAAGCTCAGGAGGCAACATCTGTTCAAGGTTATTATTATCAGTTCTTTTACTATGTTATGAATTTGTGTTGAATTGATTATGTTTTCTATACTATGTGTACATAATGATGATGATGTTAATAATGTACTCCCTCCGTCCCAAAATAAATGTCAGTTTTGAATTTTTGAAGTCTTTTTTGTTCAACTTTGACCTTAAATATTTTTATTTGCATTATATAATACTCTATAAAAACTATACCAATGAAAATACATTTGAAACCCAATCCATTCATATATTTTGCATCAAGTATTATATAACACAAATAAAAATATTTACGGTCAAAGTTGAACAATAAAGACTCTGAAAAGTCAAACCTGACATTTATTTTGGGACGGAGGGAGTATGTAATTAGATTGATTTATGAAAATAGGTATTACTAATATTTTGGTGTTAGGAACAATGTATAGTAGTAGCAGTTAGGTGCCAAAGGTTAATAACTGGTAACCCATAATCGGTTGCCTTTCCGTAATGTGAGCAGGGACGGAACCAGGGGGTGTCGGGGGGTCACGGGAGACCCATGAATTTTTGTCTCGTAGTGTTAAAATAAAAAATAAAAAATAAAAAAATAAAATAAAAAAAACTATTTTTTTATAAATACACCCGGTTCTAAAAAGTCATGTAGTCTTGTATAATTTCCGATAAATACACCTGGTGACTTTGTCTTCTGGTTCCGTCCTAGAATGTGAGGCATACATGACTCACTCAGCGGGTTGTGGCTATGGAGCGGTTGTCGCTATGGGATTCCAAGGATCGAACCCTTGACCTCGTGCCTGGTGGGTGCAAAGATGCCTCACCCATTACCAACTGAGCTGGCGGAACCAGGGTGGTCCCCTTTGATTTTTGTGGTCTAGTTTAATTTTTATTAAAGATCATAAATTCTCTGAAATGCACCGGGTCATTTTTAGTCCTGGCTGACTAGTAGTGAAACGATATTGTATATATATAAAAAAAGGTAGGTTTTTGATACTAGTAAGGTTGTTCCATTTAACCACTCGTGGACTAGTGGCAAAAGGCTTGTGACTACCATCACCAAATTGTTGGAGGTCTCAAGTTCAATTTATGCTAAACAACACTGTCAACGCTAACCTTCCCAAAATAAGGGAAGGGCTTTAACCCGATTTGTGTATGTGTGATGGCGGTCGACTCAGACCACGTGGATTAGTCGGCCAAAAGGTCGAAAACCATAGTTACCTCAAATAGGAAAAGGTTGTTCGGTTTTATAGACTAATAAGTTGTTTATGTTAGGAAGATATTATGTAGTAGTGATTGAGTTTTGGATATTGCATTCGGTGCGATAATGTATGGAAATATCTATCTTATGTTACTAGTTGATTAGCATAGAAAGAGTTTGTGATACGAACGTATCCCATACGAGGCTCGTATCGATTAATAAGTCCAAGTCTAGATTTCGCTCAAAAAGCTAGCTTATAAGAGGAAGGGACACCTAGACTTATAAACCACCAACCAATCCCATACTTGGCTAATGTGGGATCGTAACAATACCTCAATCTTTGAAGAACCAACGTCTACGTTGGTCACAGTTGGCACCCTCTTTTTGGGTCCAAGCCACCACTTTGTAGGCCACCACTCCAAAGTGTTGGAACCTCGAAAGGTAGGGCTAACTCTAATACCAATTGATACGAACCTATCCCATGCTAGGCTCATATGTCCAGTAATAAGTCCAAGTGTAGAACTCACTCAAAAAACAATTTGTATTAGTGAATGTATGGTGTATATGTACTAAGCGTCCAAGCTAGCAACATTTCCGTTTATGTTCACGTAGTTGAATACATCATCCCTTGTGTAGAGTACGTGGTTATATTTGTATGTGAAGAAGAGGTGGATCTCGATCAGGAGTGACATTTATGTCGGGCACATTCTGTTTTGCATTTACTTTCATAAAAATGAATACTACACTTTGATATTGTTGCTAAAAGTGCAATGTAGTTGGTAATTTTTGCTCAAGAAGGTTAAGAATAGATTTATGTCTATTGACATTTGATTTGAAACTTTGTCTCTTTGTTTGCAATGGATGGAATATTTCTGTTTGTTAATCATGGTATATCGGTTGACCATTTGAAGTATGGCATAATCATTTCTTGGATAAAATGAAACTAGTATAGCTATATGGCTAGTGATTGGATGTGATTTACATAACTTGCAGTCATACGCGGCTATTAACTTTATGTGTTAACCCATTATTGTGAGGCTCGTTCTTATGCGAATCAAAGAGTGGTCTATGGTTATTGAGGCTTTTCTTTGTTATATTTGTTCAAGCTAATTTAGTTCTTAGATAACATTATAAAATGACTGTATCTATTGATGTGGAAACTAAGTTAGATTTCTTGTTAATTTCACATGGCAGTACTTCCCGTGACTGATGAAACATGGCAATCTCTAGTCCTCGACTCTGCTCTTCCCGTACTAGTCGAATTCTGGGCTCCATGGTGTGGGCCATGTCGCGTTATCCACCCTGTCGTTGATGACCTCGCGAAAGAATACACAGGCAAGCTCACGTGTTACAAGGTAAATACTGATGAGTCTCCCTCAATTGCAACCAAATATGGTATAAGAAGCATCCCAACCATCATAATCTTTAAAGGCGGAGAAAAGAAAGACGCTGTTATTGGTGCAGTTCCAAGATCAACTCTGTGTACCTGTATTGAAAAGTTCTTGTAGAGGTACTATGTATATACTAGATTTGCACCAATTTAGTCCTCGTATTTGTTTCGTCTATGATGTCAGAAGTACAGAAACTGCAAACAGCATAATAAATTTGATATCCACCTGTATAGTTGGATTGTGATGTATTTGCTGAAATGCTCCGGAAATCCCACTAACGTTTTCTTGTTAATTTGAGTTTTACTGTTTTTGTGCTGCTTTTGTACTTGGTGCGGGTGGGAGTGATTATGATATATTTGGTAGATTAATGGCGTTGTTTTGACAGTAATGAAGTGGTAAAGTTATATGCTTTGTGACCACTGTAACCCTTTTGTACGAACTGGTGATGAAAAGTTAACTTGCAAAAGTGATTCCTAAACAAAGAAAGACCATTTGGCATAAAAAAGTGAGAGGATCAAATTACAAGAAATTAGAAGACAGCTTAAAATTAGGATGGGAAATGAGCACAACTATATATATATATATATATA
>LBNU01023995.1:38827-52559 GCA_014162995.1 Artemisia annua
CTTCTAATTAATGTTCTAGAAGCTACTGAAAAAATAAATTTTGGAAATACGCAGTTAAGTGCCCTTATTGCGGAAAAAAGCAGTTTGCAAAACATGCTAGTAAATAAGCAGTTTGATCCAAGATTAAGTCAAACTTTCCCAAATTGCTTAAGACACAATAAACGTCTGTAACTCTTGATTTTACCAAAACAACCAAGAATAATGCAAGGCGAGATCAAAATGGGCTAAATAAGCCCATAATATAAGCCAGAATAAGCAACAATGGCCAACCAATAAGCGTCATTACTGAATAATCATGCTCAGAACACAAGATAAAGCTTAAATAATCATTGGAATCAAGAACACAAGCAATAAACTAAATGTCTCAGAATGAAATTTAGCTAAAGTACAAATGGACAACTAGCATGGGCATAGTTAAGCGGTCTAAATAAGCTTAAATGCGGAAACAACTGTAGAAGCCTAGTCAAGCTTGCGGATTGGTAAGCTGTTTTGGCCCCAAAATACCAAAAAGGCAAGCTAATAAAGGAGATATGGTGTGAATTTGGGTTGGTGCGGACTGATGGAGCCCAGCGCAAAATCCAGTTTATGTCCACCTTTGGCCTTAAAAATAAGTACTGCCCCCCAATAAGCTGATTTTGATCAAGCGTATAAGGGGGCAAAAGTGAGGAACACCCGAAGCAGCGAGAACTAAGAAAAACCTAAACCACTTAACGTGCCCCTTGGTCGTGATAAAGTTAGATGATGCACTTTGGGCCTTTAACCGCCACGGCTATAAACAACCAATGTTGGTCCGTAACTCCTAACAAGCTTGGAAGCGTCGCTCTGCGAAAGCATTGTACAATTTCTACCGATCGAGCTTAGAAGGCACAACGCTCTCGCCGGCTATTGAAACATGCAAAACTTGACCTTAAAGGCCGCGGGTGATCATGGCGTAAAGCTGCAATTAAATGAAATTGGGTCGAATGACGGCTGATCAAGGCTATGAGGCAGTCTTAAGTTCAGCTGTCAGAAAAACGTATAAAAGGAACCAAAGATGCTTCATTGTCATCGCTAAGATCAAAGACCGCGTTTTCAACGTCGGTGGATCTAGTACTTCTTTTTGCTAACTCTAGATTGAAAGAATTTTCTTCGGTAAGCCTTAAGTCCCGGTGGTTTCGTGGGGACCGTCACCATACTCAAGAGTAATTCCTTAATTGGCACGTCTGAGTTTGGCTGCACGGGCAGGGCCGGCCCGGCAGCCGTTTCGGCTGGGCGCCCGGCGCAGGGGGTCGGCGGGGGACGCGCGGGCCGCCCTGGGGGAGGCCTGCGGTCGGGTGCCGGCGATGGCGTGCCGCGGCGCGCGGGCCTAGGGGGGTGTGGTGGGGCATTGGCGGCGGGCGGTGGGAGGGGGCAGGAGGCTGGTACTTTTAGGGCGGCTCGGCGGCTGTGATGGATTGGCGGGGGGCGGACGCTGCTGGGGGGTGGCTGCGGGCGCGTCGGCCGGAGGGCAAGGGGGGGGGCAGGGGATCGGGGAGAGGGGTGTGTGGAGGTGGCCTTGAATGGGATGCGTCCCGCCGGCGTGGGGTACTAATCAAAGCTCAATTAGATGGATGACGTGATATAGGGCTCAGTGACAAACCTTAATGTAAGGCCTATACTGATAGGCCTAGATTCTACCAAGGCTTGACACGGCTGGTATAGCCCAGCTGACAGTAGCCATAGCGGAAGCGTTAGAATTTCGGAGCCCTTAGGCATCAACGTTATTTGGCTGGGGTTCTGATGTAAGTGCTAATGCTCATGATTATTCTGGGTCTAGATTATGTTAGACGTAGATGTAGGCTCGGAATGCAAGCAAAAACCTAAGCTCAAATATGGGAGCAGCCTGGGGCTAGGCGCACGCTGTGTCAATAACCACCTGGCAACCGAATGCCGGAGGGCTGGACGCGTTCCTTAAAAAGCTGGAGGCCGGATACACTTACAACCTTTGATTATTTAGCTACAAGCTACTGATTTATGGCTTGCAAACGGTTGTAGAGCAGATGCAAGTGAAGCTATCAAGAACCTAAATAACACTAGCAGGAATACAAGCAACAAGCAAGATGCAAAATTGTTGGCTATATTAAGGCAGGCTTAGTTATACTAGGGGCTAAAGCTAGAACATGTAAACACGATACCATAACAACATACACATACTAACATCTGAAGTCATGAACAACATCAAGCCCCAGAAATTAAGCATTGAGCAGGGTAATAAGCTGGAGCTAATTTTTTTTTCTTTTTTTTTTGATTAAAGGACTGCCTAACAAAAGTACTTGGAAAAATGTAACTAATTAACAACTAAACTCAAGTTAGCTTTTTAAAATTAAATCACAAAAAGACAAAAATAATTTTCAATTTTATTTTTAAAATTAGTTATTAGTTCAGCTAGATTTTTAAAAATTAAATTTGTAGATCAAATCTTTTATTTTCTAATTAGTTGAATTTTCTTTTATAAAACAAAAATACAAAAATAGTTTTTAATTCTTAAATAAAAATAAAAAGACAAAAATAATAATTTTCTTTTTCTAAAAATTTTATTTTATCATTTTTGGTTTTTAAAAATTTAAATTGCATCCCTAGAATTAGATTTGCATTAGTTTCACGTTTTTAGTTGTTACGTTACGTTTATTTTACGTTTCTTAATTCGTGTTTACGTTTTTAGCTTACGTGCGCTTTGATTACGTGATTTGATTTTCTAATTACTTGATTGTGTTTTATTTGCTTATCATTAGTGTAATTCTCATTTTTAACACTTTTACCATTTTCACTACACGTTTTACGATCCGGAAATCGAGATTCCATTTAACCTTCACACGGACACGACCCGGGTAATTTCTTATTTGTTGAGAAATTGCTTGGAAATATACCTATAAACGACTTAATCATTCGGTTCCTATTTTGTCTCCTAGATGTAAATCTAAGGATGAAAAGTTGTGTAAAGGTTGAGCTTCCGGTTTTTCAACACTAGGAAATTCCCTAGAACTAAGAGTAAGGTTATCACTACAAGTATTCAAACCTATATCCTCTATTGGTGTTTGGTCCAAGGGTTCTACCTCCATTGGGATTCCTAAAGTCTCTTCTGCTTCTTCCGGGTAAGTCACGGGCAGTGTGTGAGTGCCTCAAATAATGGTAGGACATGTGGGGTACTTAGTGGGCTTGGATTATCCACCTCATCCTCCATTGTATCTAGATTACCTAAGTGTTCATCTTGTATTATGGTGGCTACTAACCATGACATGCACTTAGGTATCTCAACACTAACATATTCATCCCCAAACAAACTTGTTTCATGATCCTTTAAATTATTTGTTGGGTTGTCAACTCTATAATAATATTGGGCACATTCTTCTATGGTATCCCATGCTTCTTCAGCATTTAATTCCTTAAGATCCCCTTTGGCAAAATCCTCAATGCACATTTGGTCACATCGATCGACGCGATTGTAAAAGATTTGGGTTAGGGATGCTAAATTGAAGCTATGATGAGGGATTATTCGGAGTAAAATTTTAAAACGAGTCCGTGCATCATATATGGGTTCATCTCGATATTGTTTGAACATCAAGATGTCATTAGGGTTGAATGGATTTCGTGGTCGATGGTATGGTGGATTCGCGTACTCCATAATGGTGAACGGAAGAGTCTGTGGAAAGGTTTTTACGAACAAAGACACAAAGAAGAGATAGACTACTAGAAAGCTAATAAAAAGAAAATAAAAATCTCACTAGATAGGAATCTAATGAGTAGACCTAATAAAATTAAATTTCAACCTAAGCAATAACTACTCACCGGCAGCGGCGCCAAAAACTTTGATGCGCGGGATTGCGACCATGCAACAGGTTTTACCTCTCAAGGGATCTCAAGCGGCTTACAACCCCACCAGGCAGTGTACCTGACCAATGTAGTATAGTGTAGTGGTAAGTACAGGGGATCGATCATTCTCCACAGGGAATAGTGTTCGTTAGGTATGAAAAGCTACTCTAATTAGGTCTAAGGTTGAGGGAAGATTATTTTTGTATTTTTTTATATTTTATGAAAGCAAGTAAAATCTCGGGTTTGAAGGATTGGGCGGAATTAGTTGCTAGCCAACTAACCCAAAAACTACTATTGCAAATAAAATAAAATTACTAAAACTAAGTGGTTGTGAAACTTATATGGAGACAAATGTGTTTATTTAGATTTCCTTACTCCCTAACTATCTTTTACCGGTTGGTTAGTGTGTATTAATTGCGTGGATGACGGGTGTATTTCTTAATACCATTTGTGGGGTGGCGTACGTACTTCCCCAACTCTATAAGCTCCTACTTCACTCCTATGTCGAGCCTGCTAGAAGCTCCTAACATGGGATCATTAGAATTCGCTCATGCATTAAATACAACCATAAAAACCTAGTACGCATTGGTTCATGTTTCTTAAGACGTTCAAGCACGTTACCATATAGGAGGTTGGCCAGTTTTCTTAAGCCTAACATCGATAAACAATCATCCAATACAATTAATAACATACCAACAACCAATAATCAATAGTTAGGTTTCATTAGATCTAAGCAAACACAAGGTAAATCTAGCCTAGCATGTTAGTTGAAAGACAAGCATAAGATATAATTAACCAACACATAGACATATTGATTAATTTGAATGGAGACTTATCTTTAATTGAACATGGAAGAGTCAAGGGTGAAAAACCCTTGAAAAAGCTGATAAAATCGTCTAGGGTTTGTTCCCAAAAAGTTGCACACTAATGAATGAAAAATAGAAAAGTATATATAGAAAATACACTCTGACGGCGTCAGCTTATACGCTCTGACGCCGTCAGCTCGCCGCCATTAGGGTTCTCGGATGGCCTAGATCTACTTCTGACGCCGTCACTTGTAAACTAGCTCTGGGCCGTCTCTCTTTAGCATTACACCTGACGGCCTAGGATTATTAACACCTGACGCCGTCAGGTGTAAACATCACAATCTTGGCTTAGGGCGTCACGTATAGTCAGAAACCACTCCTTTGTCTTGGTTGGCTGACGGCGTCACCTTGTGACTCTGACGCCGTCAGGAAGGATTTCCAGCATTCTTTTGAGACTTTGTCGTTTTCTTCACTTTATGCTCCAAATACGTCCAAAATGATGTGTTTTCCAGAATTCTTCTCAAAAGTACCTAAAATGACAAAAGGAACGATTTAGGGCAATATTTGATCATATTAACTCGAATTAGGGCTTAAATGACTCTCTAAAATGGGTACACTTTTCACCTCATCAGTCAGCTTCTTGCTTGAAGTTATGAATCTCCATCAACTGTTTTACCATTTTGGAAGGGGGGCAATACCGTTGAACGAATCTGTTTTTCAAGAGATTCCATGTATTGATAGTTCCACCTGGTAATCGGTCGACCCATCTTCGAGCTGCTCCAGAAAATGTCATTGGAAACACCCTTAGCATAACAGCATCATGTGAAACGCCTGGTATATTGAAAAGGCTAGTGATGTACAGAACATGTTCAATGTGCTCATAGGCATCTTCATCACTACTTCCAAAGAACAGTTTTTCTCGTAACTCTCTCATAAATTGATCTTTTATTTCGAACCGAACGTTTGCTCCTATGTTTGGCCTAACCAGTCCTGGCCCTTGCTCAGCTCTGGTCATGGCTAGATACTCTTCAAGAGTCATTTCCTCGATANTAGGGCAATATTTGATCATATTAACTCGAATTAGGGCTTAAATGACTCTCTAAAATGGGTACACTTTTCACCTCATCAGTCAGCTTCTTGCTTGAAGTTATGAATCTCCATCAACTGTTTTACCATTTTGGAAGGGGGGCAATACCGTTGAACGAATCTGTTTTTCAAGAGATTCCATGTATTGATAGTTCCACCTGGTAATCGGTCGACCCATCTTCGAGCTGCTCCAGAAAATGTCATTGGAAACACCCTTAGCATAACAGCATCATGTGAAACGCCTGGTATATTGAAAAGGCTAGTGATGTACAGAACATGTTCAATGTGCTCATAGGCATCTTCATCACTACTTCCAAAGAACAGTTTTTCTCGTAACTCTCTCATAAATTGATCTTTTATTTCGAACCGAACGTTTGCTCCTATGTTTGGCCTAACCAGTCCTGGCCCTTGCTCAGCTCTGGTCATGGCTAGATACTCTTCAAGAGTCATTTCCTCGATATCAACTGCTTCCATGATTCCTGAAACTTAAACAAAAATATGAGAAAAACAAAACAAAAATAAAAATAAAAATTAAAAGACTTAAACAAAAATCCTAATATAGCTCCCCGGCAGCGGCGCCAAAAACTTGATGCAGGATTTCTGACAAGGTTTTACTCTTTGTAAAGTCTCGTTTCTACCCTAGGTCTACCTTATGCACTAACGGACAGAGAATCCGGTCATGTGTAGGCTAGTAATGGTAACTCCGAGGTCGTCCCAAGAGCTATGTGGTGCGGATTATATCTAAGTCTAATGTCACTAATTAAAACTGAATTAAAAGTAGAAAATGTTGATTGTTTGTTTAAACGAAATGAAATGAAAACAAAAGCCATTAAAAGTAAAATTGTGAGCAGTAGGAGAGAAATGTGCTAACCTAATTAATCCTCCTATATCGCTTTTAGTCATGTCTCCTATTAAACTAATCTCATGCTTTAGGTGGGCGGACATATATCACTAGGGTCATATGGTCAAGTTCCCTAGCCTATCTCCCCCCGAATCCTGTCGGGAACCACAGGTACTACCCCATGCTAGTAAGTCGACGTACGGTAGATGGGTTTGAGTCATTAAGTGCCACTACATGCTAGACTTATCTTAAATGGCCCGTTGTCACGATCATAGGCCATTCTCTAACTTCTTAAGTACCTCCATTTGCAAGGTGGTCATATGGTCAATTCTCACGCAAGACAATATGGTCAGTTGTCATCCCTCCCATTTCCTTGCAATCTATCAGGCTAGCGTCATATGGTCAATTCTTCTAGCCTACTAAATGGACTGAGGTATCAAGTCAATCACATCTAGCGTAACAGATACAAGCAAGCTTATAATACTACCGAAACTAAAGGTTCATAAGATAAACTAAGCATGCACATACGTAAAAGCATTAAGAAAAGTACGAAAACATAATTAAAGCAATAAAGGAATCATAATTAGGCTAGCACCAGAGGTGCTTAGCCGATCATATTGAATTCAACACTCAAAATGATGTTTATACAAGACATGAATTCGAAATGTAAAAGTAAATATGAAATGCTAAAACTTATGGAATGTAGCGTGATTTCTCCCTTGGAAAGGCTCCGTATGCTGCTGTAGAAGGGCCTCCTAAAAGCTCCCAATGATCTCTGACTTTGTGTGAGAGAAA
This sequence comes from Artemisia annua, assembly GCA_014162995.1. Classification (NCBI taxonomy): domain Eukaryota; kingdom Viridiplantae; phylum Streptophyta; class Magnoliopsida; order Asterales; family Asteraceae; genus Artemisia; species Artemisia annua. The sequence continues at coordinate 46,184 of LBNU01023995.1, forward strand.
GTTGTATGACAAATGCATAAATTAGGGTTGTATTTATAGGCCCGATCAGAACTACGGCGTAACTGAGAAATATGTTACGCCGTAGCTAGTGTAATCTTATCCAGATCTTATGGTTATGACGTAGTTGATGAAATGTTATGCCGTAACTCCAATATTATGGTTTCTTCTACGTCGTAGTCTCCATATGCGTTACGCCGTAGATAATTTCTCGGATCTAAGATTACTCTCGTAGTCGTCGTTACGCCGTAGTCCCAAAGTAGAGTTACGCCATAAGTTAAGTAATGAGCTTGGACTACTCTCGTACACGTTGCTACGCTGTAATTCCAGAGTAATGTTACGGCGTAGTCTTCCAATCTAAGGATTCATTAAGACTTGAATATGTTACGGTGTAAACCATAGATTTGGTTATGCCGTAACTCTTGGTCCGCGTTGTCTTTGGTCTTCTTAGTTGAATTCCTTGCTATTGCGTAATTAAGAGATGATGTTACACCGTAGCTTCTTCTAGCATACTTGGATTTGTTTATCTTTGTACATTCTTTCCATTTTCCTCGTCTCTTTAGCTCCTATGCTCACTTGTAACCTGGATACAAAATATGAAGAAATCAGAGTATATATCCATATAATAAGTATAATACATGAGAATAATAGGGGCAAATTGACACTTAAATATCAGGATTATTTGATGTCATCAATATTCCTTTTCGAAGCAACATCAAAGAATTACTCTTGGAAGAAGTGCATAAGTCAATGTATTCCATACATCCAGGAGCTACAAAAATGTACCTCAATTTAAAAAGAAGCTATTGGTGGTCGGGTATGAAAAGAGATTGTGTGAAGTATGTGGAAAGATGTTTGACTTGCTTGAAGGTGAAAGTCGAACACTAAAAGCCATACGGGAAAGTCCAACCCTTAGATATTCTGGTTTGGAAGTGGGAGAAGATTACCATGGACTTCATTACAAAATTGCCAAGGACGAAAAAAAAGAACGATGCAATTTGGGTCATTGTAGATCGCTTAACAAAGTGTGCACCGATCAGGGAGAATATGCTTGTTCATAAGCTAGCAAAGATATATGTCAACGAGATAGTCGCGCGTCATGAAGTACCCATCTCTATAGTCTCCGATAGAGATGGGCGTTTCACTTCAAACTTTTAGCAAGATTTTCATGAAGAACTTGGTACGAAGTTACATATGAGCACAACTTTTCATCCTTAAACCGATGGAGAAAGCGAGAGAACGATTCAAACTTTAGAAGATATGTTACGAGCTTGTATGATTGACCTTGGAGGCAATTGGGTTGATCAATTTGCCTCTAGTTGAATTCGCCTACAACAATAGTTATCATGCTAGTATAGACATGCCACCCTATGAGATGCTCTACGGTAGAAAGTGTGGGACGCCCGTATGTTGGGAAGAAGTCAGAAGGAGGAAATTGGCGAGCACGGATGTAGTGTTGGCGACAATCGAAAAGATCGAGATGATTCGGGCAAGACTTAAAGCGATGCAAGATAGGTGGAAAAGTTATGCCGATAATCGAAGCAGACCAATCGAATTTGAAGTAGGTGATTTTGTTATGTTAAAAGTTTCCGCGTGGAAAGACGTTTTTAGGTTCAAAAACAAAGGAAAACTAAGTCTGCGGTTTATAGGACCATTTAAAATCTTGAAACGTGTTGGTGAGGTAGCATACGTATTGGAATTGCCCGAAGAAATGAGAGGTATTCATAATACCTTCCATGTGTCTTACTTGAGAAAATGTTTAGCGGATGAGACTAGTATAGTCACTTTGGATTATATCAAAATTGATCTGGAATTGGTTTCACAAAAGGATGAACCGGAAGTGATATTAGGAAAGAAAATGAGACAACTTCGTAACAAAGAAATTCCACTAGTAAAAGTGCAAAGGAAACGCTATAAGGGTACAAGTATTAGATGTGAGCTAGAAGAGAAGATGAGGAATAAGTATCCTCATTTATTTCAAGTTCGAGGACCAAATATTATTTTAAGGAGGGGTGAATTATTCACCCGTAACCCGATAAAGTATTATTTTATAATAAAAGTGATAGTATTTTATTGTTTAATATATATATATATATATATATATATATATATATATATATATATATATATATATATATATATATATATATATATATATATATATATATATATATATATATATATATATATATAAAGAGTAAGTGGCAAATTCTATTTAGTTATGTGGTCAATGTAATAAGAATGAGACCTAAGGGACTAAGTTTGCCAAATGAGTAAAGTTAATTAATTAAATACTTATCTTTAATAATCTAGAACCTGGAAGAGTTTTGGAGGATTATCATGAGCGTGTGAGAGTGTCGATGCAAAAGGAGAAAAGAGAGGGAAAATCCAATCTCTTAGCTAAGCTCAAGTAATCATTGTGAAGTGATAGTATAAGCTCTAATAACCCTTAATTAGGTGTATCACCATCAAGTAAGTGTTTTTCCCTAGTTATGAATCTAGGGTTAATGTTGTAAAGTTATGGGATGATGGGTAAAGATTAGTAGTATGATTTGTTAGTTGATTAGTCCCTAATTAGAGTTGATTGTGGTATAGGAAGCAAGTAAGAAGTTGGAAGCTATTGCTAGTGAGGTTGTGATTTGTGAATCAAGGTAAGTATATGGTCATAACATGTTTTGTTAGCTTTATCAGAATTTATGTATGATAATGGTTTATATTTGTAAGCTTTATCATGTTTGTTACATGGTAACGGTGATGGATAGGTGATGACGCTCGAATTATACATATTTTATATATCGTTATTTGTTAGTTTCTCTATGAATTATAAGGACTTTCGATACTTAATTGCATGAAAATACATTTCAGGTCCGATAGACAAAGAACTTCAAGAATCAAGACAAAGTGTTCACTTCCAAGATAGTCTTATGTTGAAGCCTATCCAAGTATAATGTGCGCCGATCTTATCTCCCAAGTGCGCCGGTTACGGGGACGTATGTAGTCCTACACAAATCTAAGTCAGTCAAGTAAAGTACGGCGATCTTATCCTAATTGTGCACCGGCCTTCAGCTCTCTTAATGACCCTTTGGCACCAAGAAATCTATTGAAGCCCGCCGTTGTTTATCTCCAAATTCGCCGGCATTTAATGTAAAGCCCGCCGACCTTTCTTCAAGTGCGGCATACTTCAGTGCCTGGCCAGTCAATCCTTGCCTATAAATAGAGCCCCAATTCATCTCATTTACACACATCTCTCATGCCAATAACCAACAAAGCTCTGATACTTATTCTCTCCCGAATTCCAATCAATGGATTGACAAAATAAAGTCAAAGTTCTAAAAGCATTGAAATACTCTCTAGATATTATTGTGGTGATCGCTAGTGACGGTAGCTTCTTCATTACATTAATTTAGAAGTATGTTGATCATTTCATACGAAATTACCACTGTAAGCATGATTACTAAAGCCATGTTAGGCTAAACTCCTTATGGTTGCTTGGATATGTTAATATAATAAAGTGTTTGGTTGCGATTATGATCTCTTGTTGATTTCTTGTTTATGTTAAGACCTTGTTGTGTTCTAAACTTATCTCCATTGTTTATCTCTTTGATTATAATTGCTAATTGGAAAGGGTCGAAAGATTCAAATAGTATTTTATGGTTTTCAACATATGTCTATGTGTGTTGATCAATTGAAGGAGAAATCACTTTTGTTATGACATAAACAATAAAGTTTAAACGTTGCAACTAGTTCTTATACTTGTTAACCACTTGTTTAAGGATTAGTAGACATAAGTCTCGAATCACAACTGTAAACTTATAAAACGTTATTTTGACGAAAATAACTAATTATTTGTTGAACTCACTTCACCTCTGAGATCATTATCATATACCATCAGCAAGTTATAGAAACTATCCAAGTAATCATATTTGTCCCATACTTGAATTTCACATTAAACATTTGTATAAGCTGTCTAAGTCATCTTGATTAGTTAATTGATATCTAAGAGCAATCTCAGTCCCTGTGGAACGACCTGGTCTTACCTAAACTCTTTACTATAAACGAGGGTTATACTTTTACCCGTGTGTTTTAAACTAAGAGAATCGGTAAAATTAGTTTCTATAAATTGAAAGCTTTCGAAACGCATCAATAGGATATAGGGTGCGTTAGCTAGTTATGGATCCATTTCTAGGCATAGCTTAGTTAGGCCCCTATATCCATTTCTAGGCATAGCTTACTAGTACCGTCTGAATATCATATCGTGTATCAAGACCATGAAATACATCGAGAAAGGATATCACGTATTCGTAGCACATGTGGCTAAGACGGAGTCGGGAGAGAAGCGACTCAAGGATGTTCCTGTAGTGCGTGATTTTCCTGAAGTATTTCCTGAAGACTTGCCGGGACTTCCGCCAGCTCGACAAGTGGAGTTTCGCATCGATTTAGTTCCAGGAGCCGCACCTGTTGCGCGCGCACCGTATCGACTAGTACCGTCAGAGATGGAGGAATTGTCCAAGCAATTGCAAGAATTGCTGGATAAAGGATTCATTCGACCTAGTTCTTCGCCCCGGGGAGCTCCGGTATTGTTTGTGAAGAAGAAGGATGGATCGTTCAGGATGTGTATTGATTACCGTGAGTTGAACAAGTTGACGGTGAAGAACCGCTACCCGTTACCAAGGATTGATGATCTGTTTGATCAGTTGCAAGGATCGAGTTACTACTCTAAGGTAGACTTGAGGTCCGGTTACCACCAACTCAAAGTTCGGGAAGAGGATATTCCCAAGACAGCGTTCAGGACCCGTTATGGTCACTATGAATTTCAAGTTATGTCGTTTGGTTTGACCAACGCGCCTACAGTATTTATGGATCTCATGAACCGAGTATGCAAGCCTTATTTGGATAAGTTCGTGATAGTCTTCATCGACGATATTTTGATTTACTCCAAGAGTGAGGAAGAACATCAGCGACATTTGGCGATGATTCTTAAGTTGCTCAGGGAAGAGCAGTTGTACATGAAGTTCTTTAAGTGCGAGTTCTGGATTCGCAAGGTACAATTTTTGGGTCATGTGATTGATAGTGAAGGATTACATGTGGATCCCGCTAAGATTGAGGCTATTGAGAAATGGGCAACGCCTGTTAATGCCACAGAAATTCGTCAATTCTAGGGTTGGCTGGGTATTACAGGAGATTCATCGAGGGATTCTCCAAGATATCCAAACCGTTGACTGCGTTGACTCACAAAGATAAAGAGTATGAATGGGGGGAGGAAGAAGAGAAAGCATTTCAGATTCTGAAGCAGAAGCTTTGTAGTGTACTGATATTGGCTTTGCCAGATGGAGTGGAGGATTTTGTGGTTTATTGTGATGCTTCGTATCAAGGATTAGGAGCAGTTTTGATGCAACGAGGGAAGGTTATGGCTTATGCTTCCCGACAGCTTAAGACTCATGAGGAGAAGTATACCACTCATGATTTGGAATTAGGAGCCGTGGTTTTTGCACTTAAGTTGTGGAGACACTACCTTTACGGTATGAAGTGTGTTGTTTTTACCGATCACAAGAGTTTACAGCATATTTTGGATCAGAAGGAGTTGAACATGCGACAACGACGATGGTTAGAGACGTTGAGCGATTATGATTGCGAGATTCGATATCACCCGGGAAAAGCGAACGTCGTGGCTGATGCCTTGAGCCGAAAGGAACGGTGAAAGCCACTACGTCTTCGAGCTCTAGTTTTGACGATCAATTTGAATCTACCCACCCAGATTCTACAAGCTCAAGAGGAAGTCGTGAGACAAGGAGATCTCAAGGAAGAGAAACTTGATGGGATGATCAAGAAAAAGAAGTTGGAGAAACGATCGGATGGAACCTTGTCTTATAAAGGAAGAAGTTGGGTGCCATTGTTTGGAGGACTGAGAGATTTGATTTTGTGGAAAACTAGAAGGGGGGGTTGAATAGTTTTCCCCTCTTTTTCGTTTTATAAAATGTTTGTTTGAAAAACCTTCAATTAGAGTTTATTATGAAAACAATATATAATCAATATGATTAATTATATATGTGTACTTTTGAGTTTGTTTTCAAAACTTAGTTTTATGAATAAAGCTTTGATTGATCTTTATGTGAATATGTTTTCCTTTTGAAATCTTAAAATGTTTTGTATCAAATCATCTATTAAGTTAAACTCAATATGAGGAGTGTGAATAATAATGTAGTCGATCATATCATATAATTATGCACATCATCACAATATTAACTTGAAACTATAACACAATCAATCATCATGACAATATAAGCAACACCCAACACATATATGCAAGCATAGATATAAAGCGATAAATGCAAGAGTAAATGTAAAGAGATAAGAGAAAGAAGATGCAACCGGACACGAT
>LBNU01023996.1:9313-27166 GCA_014162995.1 Artemisia annua
ACTTCAATTCTTGGCCAGTATCTGCGGCCAAGAACACCCAATGATCCTTGAATGAGTACATTTTTACGCGGGCCCATTTGTTTTTTCTAGGCTGTAAGCCAGCATGAAAACCCAAAAAATCTTTTCAACGTTTACCAATTGGCTTTCCTTTCCATCCTCAAATTTTCATTTGTAAGTTTTATTTTGCCAGCACAAAACATGTTACCACGGTATTTCCAGTGCAGCTCCCAAACAAGTCCTACCAAACCAACACTCCTTCCTATTTCCATGTTAGCAAACACAATGGAAAACCTCGTTAAGGCAACAGATACTTTATATAAAACGGAACCTGCAATCCCATTTCAAAAAAACAACCCACAATTAGTTAGCCCTTCTTTTTTGTTTGCAAATTTTTTCAAAAAACCATTTGGCTTTGCAACAGGTAGGAGTTAAGTTTGTCCAAAACAACTTCCTTTCTATCATTTTGGGCCTTGAATAACTACCACAAATTTTCCTCTTCAAACCAAAAAGTTTACTTTTCCTGATATTATTTTTTCAAAAAGGACAAAAACGATGCAATGGGAAATTTATTTTTCTTTGCTGACATTTTCCAATTTTAGCTGGGCTACTGAACCACCTTTTTCAACAATATGTTTGTTTAAAATTAGTAAAGTCCACATAGGGCTTTTGCCCCTGTTTAAAAAAACAAAATCACAACAATTATGCTATTAATTAATATGGAATCAATTAATCATATTGAATTTTTGTCCAGTTGCCAACTTAATGAATTACCTTGAAAAATTTGTTGAATCGGCCTCCCCAATTTTCAGCTTGAATTCTTCAACAACAACCAATCATAAGCTGCAACATTGTTATTCTTCAGATGATCCATCTCTTTGTTGAATTGAACAACAGTTGTGGCTCTTGCAGCCTTCCAAAGCATGTCCTTGTAAACACCTCCTTTCAAATGTGACTTAATTTCCTCATGAATATGCTTAACACAAAACCTGTGTGCAGCATTTGGAAACACACTAGCAACAGCTTGTATCAATCTCTGTGAACAGGTAAGGTTATGGATAGTGTTAAAACTTTACATGTTCTCATTGTGCATAAAACACATTATTAATCCTAAGAATTCTCTGCCACAAGCTTTGAAACCTTGTTTCATAACTCCTAAACACACATACACATAAGCATACAAGCTTTGAAATCGACGTATTAAGTCGATTTACTTTTAATCGGGTCGTTACTTGGACGGGTTAAAAAAATGCTGCTTGATAACCAATATAGCATACTTATAAATAGGGCGAGTGGGCTGTTCTATTCAACTCGCCTATCTACAATGATGTGAATGCCTCTTGTAATCAATGATCAATCATAGCAATACACTTTCATTGTTACTAATTATAATAGTAACATGTTTCCACTGTTTTACCAATCAAAACAAAATACTTTTATTCTTTTACTATGAATAGAAACGTGACTTACCTTATGGTATCAATATTTGCATTATATTCAAATCATGCACTTAATGACGGATCAGTAAGTACTACTGTAATACCTTGTCATTGTATCTTAAATTAAAATTCTGATGTGTATAGTTGAAAATAAACAATAATGCAAGTGAGATTACATCACTTGCAGAACTGGATTAAAAAAAAATACAGAAAGAACGTGAATGAGCCTGATCGACCGATGCAAAGTGTGGATGAGATCATGCAGATAATATCAGAGGCTTATAGACTGTCCAAAGTTCCATGCTAGTGACATTTAACGCTACTAATGACTATTTTACGCTACGCATTTCTGTTTGAGGCTTAAGCTATGCATAGATCTTCTGTTTACATGCCCACCACCTGTAGACCAAGATTGCGACGTTATCTGGTATTTTTATTTTGTAACATGTTTCCGACCCAACCTGACCTTGTCAACAGGTAACCGTGGTCTTTCCTAATGTATGAACAATTCCAACACAACATGACCCATGACTCAATCTACATGACACACAAATTTTGCAGCCATATCATTATGCATATAAGTGATTTGAAATCTACCTTGCCCTCGGATCTCTCCTTTCGTATCCCAGGAATTTCATAAGCCTCAGCATCATTGTAACTTAAGGAGTATTTAATAATATTATTAAATACCAGATCCTAGTGGCGAGATATATTTCTGCGTATCTGAGGCGCTTTGGCCTGTACCGCGTCTCCTGAACCCACCTCTATTTGATTCTCGATCTTTCACCTCGTATCAGCTAGTCTCTCCGGGAGCTAGTATTTCCGGGCATTTCATGTTCGAAACAAATGTAAGGTTCACTTGTTTGGTCCACTGGCCTAAGAGTGTAATTAAAAAATATGTATTAATATCGACCCAAATTTCACAGTCAGCAATTATATTTGTATATTAGTGATTTAAATGGTCATGTACCTCTTGGTAGATATCCTTTGGGTAGCTGTGCATTCTTGATTGACTATTTCAATGACTAAACTATGAATGTATCAGGTACACCACCTGTAATTCGTTCGTCGTACCAAAACAAAGCGCCACAATGTTGGCATACTTGATCACAATTTGTAAGTTACATATACTCTGATGGCGGTCCTGTATGTACATTCAAAAATAAAAGTTACATGAATCAAAAGGGAAAATGCAAACAGTAGTGAATGAATGTGATCGACAATAAATAAGCAAATCACCTCTTGTGAGTCAACGTGTAGGCATATTATTTTCATGTAAAGTGCTGGGATTTGCCATTGTTTGCACGGATGCACCTATGCTCACCTCGTGTGAGCAGGGTTGCAACGACTGCAGTCAACACGGAATCAGCTGGGGGTGAGCACGAAAGGGCCAATGATGTGGCAGTGTTGCAAGAATCTGTAATAAGCCATTTATATGAGCCATGTGAATTGAAGATCAAAAGAAAGATATCAAGATAAATGTTCATACAGTTTGGTGTGAAGTGGGTAAAACGTGGACTAACCCTTTGTAGTACGGAAAACGGGAATATTATGGAACCCGTTATTTATTAATGTAGGGCAATATCCAATAACAAAATGACTCTTGGGCCAGTATCAAAATTGCATCCACCTAATTACTTTTTCCTGCTGCGATTGCTGAGATGAACCCGGGTGTGTGAGGTTCACTTGCTATTTTACCCTGCATAATCATTAAAAAAAGGTTACTTGAAAGGGTGTTTGGGTCAGTAAAAGCTTAGTTCAGCAGCTTAGTGTTAATTGCACATTGAAAACAAAATAAAATGTTTTTTGTACCCAAACAGGCTATAACTGGATGTGTTTAGGTAGAAGAGGTTATTGAGCTCATACGCATAAGTTCTAAATGGAAGCATTGCAAGAAAATAAAGTAACGAAAGTATATAACAACATTACATTGCTGTAAAGAGTGCAAGGAATCAGTAGCGGCTTTGCATTTATCCACCCACACTGTCATGCAAACATTCTTATTCCGTCCCGTTCTCTTTCCCAAATCCTATCCCTGACACGGCCTCTGGTTCGATGTCTACTCTTGTTGCTCTCTCTTTCTTCCCTTTCTATTCCTCCTCTGTATCAACCTCTTTAACTTCTACCTCTTTCACTCATTCCTGCATAAACTGATTACAAAAATTGTTCTTATTATGTTACGCTATTTAACTGAAACATAACAAAAATCAAGAACATGTTACTTAAAATGGTCGGTGTGGTTCGGCAAATATTACAGGAGTTGGTCTCTCATACTAATTACACAATAGTCCCTATAATGCCGTTTTCTTTTTCTGCTTCATTGTATATCTGCTTATTTTTAAGTTGATAAGTAGTTTAGAGTGTTTGGGTCATCCAACTACTACTATTTATCAGCTTGTTTGAGTCAAAATAGAGTTTTCAAAAAGTGGTCAACTTGGAAGTGCTTCTAATTCGCAAGTAACAGGTCATGATGGGTACCCCTGGGCGGGTCTGGTCGAACAAACCCACAAACATTTTTTATCATTTAGAACAGTTATAAACAGTTTAAGTTCAAAGACTATGTTGGTATAATAATAATCTAGCTTTGTGTTACAAAGTTTCAAATATTATGCATCTTGATACATTATGGATGACTTTCAGCCCATCTAACCTGCTTCATCCTAAATTAGAGGTTGTAACTTAACTTATTTGACATATCACAGATGTAGCTTAACCCCTATCAACCAAGTGACACCAACATAGACACAACTCTCATAAGCACATAACAGAGAGAGAAAGATTGAGAATCAAACCTGCTGCCTATACTAATACTGAGTCTGCATATGATGCTGTATTCTTCTTCTGAGAAACCCATGTGCTTGATGTTGGTCGTAGATAATTTAACTATCTCAGTCTCCAACTTTTTCAGACATGTACACTCAACATTAGTAGTTTCCGCACCTTTTAATCCCTGCGAATCATTTTCAGGTTAGGCTTCATAATAATATGCGGCGAAGCAGGTAAATACAAAAGCAATATAAGTTTTGCTACGTTAAATATTTGCACAATATAAAAATAAGTTTTACTAAACCATTTAGCATAAATTTTACACTTGATGTCCATTATTATCATATAACATATTTCATGGGCATATTTTTTGGGTCGATTAATTACAGATGTTTAGATATAGAAAATCAATTGAGAGAAAGAAAGTAAATAACAAAAATAACACAGAAGACATCGGACTCACATTGTTAGATACGTTATTCGCCTGACTTTGCAGCCATTTTCTAATGAAGTTATGGGAGCCCATAGCTTTCAAGAAGCTGCTTCAGGAGCTTCAAATCTCCACGACATATGTGTAGATGGATGGGAATCAAATCCAGTATTGGATCACCTGTGAAAGTTAAAAGAAAATTTGGATTGTTAGTGTCATACATATAGAAATTTAGATGAACTCGATATTTGGAAATCGTTATCGCAAGAACTTTGTGTACAGGTGTACTAACAATCGCAGAAAGATGGAGACCTATATTAAAAAGTTGTCGTTCCACGTATTGGCTACTTTTTTAATTAAATTGTTATCAAAGTTAGAAAGTGGAAGTGCGACTTTGCAATGTGAACAGTTGTTTGGGATTTAGTTTCGGAACATAACATCAGCTTGATTTAACATTTCAACCCATTGAAAAATTCTTTAATGCATATTATCATGAAGCAAAATGGTCTATATTTTCATTACCAAGTACTTTTGCTAGTTCTTATCTCAAGTTTTAATAGTTTCTGTTGGGAGTGAAACGAAATCATCTAAAGCTTGGTCAGTTAAAGTAAAAATATCTTTAAAAGCATGAACACTCTAATAAACTTTAATTAGTTTTAATTTTTAATATTCTTAATGATTGGTACTACAGGATTGTTGCCAAAGCACCTTTTAGACCAACAGAGGAACTCATCCAAAGGGAAAAAGTGTTTCTTGTTCTTGCTTGTATCTCATTGCGAGTTCTTCCTACTTTCTCATCTCTCGGGTGGCATTTTTCGTAATACTAATTATCTGATTCTGATCATTGCATATCTTGTAGTTACTTTCCATAAAGCAAGGCTGAACAATCTATTGTATTTAGCCATACTGAAATTGATTCTAATTCTTCCAGATAATCAATTTCAGAGGGTATTTTGATTGCTTATTAAAACTGCCTATGTGCTTATTTTAGAAATAAGCAGTTTCATGTTGCCCTATAGTCCACAAAAGACCATAAACACCGTCACATAAACTAATAGCTAACGTGTGTTTGTTTAAGCTTATTTTTGGGCTAATGAGGTTACTTGATTTCGGCTTATATTGCATAATCTTTCCTTATAGGATCAATTGCCTACTTCCCCCATATTATTGAACAGTTGATATGCACTTGAACAACATACTTCTGAGCACTTTACCCCTTTTAATTCGTCTCAACACTCATTCAACCCTACACTGCTATGAACTCTAGTAGAAAAAGCATCATTACACGGTACAACTTATCCTTAATCCTGAAACACTAATCCAAAAAAAATCTAAATAAATTAAAAAATGCCAAAAAATCTTTCAACGTTGACATAATCCTCAAGCAATAACCACAGGCAAGTACCTAAATGCAGATGTTCATTAAAAAAAAATTACACAAATTACTAATATGAAGTGCATATTAATAGTTAAATAACTAATCATTACAAAAATCAACAAATCATCAAAACTAACAAACAGCAAAAGATCAACAAAGCATTAAAAGTCATACCAATTAACCACTAAACCCTAAATTAAATTTAGCTTATAAAATCATGTAAACCCTATTTTACAAAATCATGAAATCAATCTTGACTTTCTATTACTAAAATAGTTAGTCACCGCCTAATCAAAAATAATGTTGGTTTAGGGTTCATACCCAATTGTGTGATAGAAGACCTCAAAATTGGTCAATGAGAAGATTAAATTTAAGATAATCAATGTTGTATACCATATTCTTGAAGGACTGAATCAAAGTTAGGGTTACACTTTCATGATTGATTTGTTTTTGGACACCATTAAACAAACTGTTTCGATTTGTTATGTTTCAGATTTTCAGATGGATGTTGTTCAAAGCTTTGGAAGTTTTGTGTCAAAGGCACGTTTTGTTTGTTCAATATTTCATTTTGACACCTGAGTTTTATGTGGATTGACTCCGCCTTCTCTAAAGTTTTTTTTGTTACATTTTTGACACATAAATTTTTTGACATAATTTTAATGAAAAAAACGTATAAAATCGATTTTTTATAAATTTTGATCAAATATAGAAGTATTTAGGGTTTTTTAATTAAACATATTTTAAAAAAATATAATAAAATAAATAGAATATTACCTAAATAAGTATGATTTGATTAAAAAGTCCCCACTAGGGGTTTTGTTTTATTAGGTAAAAGATTTCCCGAATCCCACCCACACCCCTAAACCAAACGCACCCTTAACAAATCACTTACTAAAGCTATATCTATTCCAATCAATAATATCAAACTTCCTTTGAAAGCTTTGTTTTTTTTAACAAGTATTTAAAAGGAAACAACCATAAACACTTTGATTAAAAAAAACATTTGATACACTTAAATAAGTCTATGATTAAAAAAACCAAAAATAAACATATAAATAAACATTCCCAAACACCATCTTCAACGACACGAGAATATTCCAAGAAACACATTCCCAAACACCCCTTAATCACACTCACACACACATTAACATCCAGAAAAAAACACAAAAACACAACACATTAAACTGCCCACTGTTCCAAGAACACACACAGTAACTGTGTTTTAATGGCGACACCAGAAAAACCCTGGAAAGCAGAATATGCAAAATCAGGAAGATCATCTTGTAGAACATGCAAATCCCCTATTTCTAAAGAAGTTTTACGTCTTGGAAAGATGGTCCAATCCCCTCATTTTGATGGTCTTATGCCTGTAATTAACTAACCCTTTTATTCATCTAGTACAGTTTTTTTTTTTTTTTTTTTTTTTTTTTTTTTTTTTTTTTTTTTTTTTTTTTTTTGGTGTAATGCATAATGGGTTTGTTTTATTTTTCTCAATTTTTTGTGTTTTTTTATTTTATAAAACTTTTATGTTTGAAAAACTAACCCTTTATTTTCTTGCTTTGAATTGTAGACTTTTTTGTGGTTCTTGATTAGACCCAGTTGGGTTTTAGTGATTATTGTTGGTTTATATGGTGTAATGCTTAATGGGTTTGTTTAAAAATTGATGATTCTATATGTTTCTTGATTTTGAGAGTTTGAAATAGTGTAATGCTAAATGGGTTTGTATAAAAATTGTTAATTTAGTCTATTTGAGGGTTTTGGTTTACTTTTTGTGGTTTTTATGTGTTTCTTGATGAACCCCATTTTGTTTTAGTGATTATTATTGCTTTAAATTGTGTAATGCTCCAGAAGGTGTAAATCGCCGGGTAAACCTGACCATGTCCACCTCTTTGGGTGCCGTCTTACCCTTTTCTTGATGACCTTTAGCTAGGAGTTGGAAATTGGAATCATGAATGGATTTGTTTCAAGTTTGTTAATTTTTGTTGGGCTGCTTATGATATTTGAGGGTTTTGCTTAAATGAGTGATCTTTATGTGTTTCTTGATTATATCATTTAGGTTTTCTTGATCATTGTTGTTGAAGATGGTGTATTGGTAAATGGTTTTGTTTGAACTTTGAAGTTTGTTAGTTTAATCTTTCGGAGTTCTTGTAATTAAGGGTTTGCTTATATTTGTAAGCCAAGTTCTCGTGTTTATAAGAAAAACGCACTTTAGGGGTGTTTGGATCGAGTGTTAGGAATGTGGGGGTGAGGATGGACATGATAGAAGGTGTATGGTAATATGGTTTGAGGGCATGTGTTTGAAGTTTGGGAATTTATATGCATGCAACGGTGCGGGCATAAAAATTCATTTCCATTGCCATTTCACTATGATATCAACCTCATATCCTAGTCATGAATACAAACCACGCACCACCTTAAAAATTATGCCACACCAAGTACTTAATATGACTAGTGTTTCTTATATATGACAGTTAGCAATATAGTGCCAATTCTATATTTACCTTGAAGTTAAGAAATAACCATGCCGACGTTAAAGTTAAGTGTAACTGACTAAATGGAGTGAGTATTGATATTAAGGGGTGTTGGATATACGTTTTCAAATTCATTATTGCTACTCTCAGAATCAAAATAGAACCCAATTTGATTAGTATGATGGTTATTTACGTGTGTTAATGTTTCATGCAATAAATAATTACTATGTGCATTATTACCAACTATGACGGAATCCTTGTGTGTTTGAAAGTATTATACTAGTAGGTTAACAGGTATACCGTGGTTAGACATGATGTTTACCCTAATACATTTTCTGGTGAAAAATAACGGTTTGTTGCTTTTGAAGATGGGTTCATATACACATTTAAATCTATAATGAATTGTTGTTATTGTAAAAAATGTGTAATAATGCATGTTTCTTGAACAGATGTGGAATCATGCCACTTGCATTCTGAGGAAGCCGAAACAAATAAAATCGTACGTGCTTTTTCATAGTTTTGTTTCTTAAATGGTATCTGTTATGAACGGTCTTTTCTCATTTTCGTTGTACTATAGCTGTGATGATGTAGAAGGCATTGAAACACTTCGTTGGGAAGATCAACAGAAGATAAGAAAGTATGTTGAAGGTGGAGGTGGAGGTGGAGGTGGAGGTGGAGGTGTTGGGTCCCCAAGTACACCTGCACAAGCTGCTACTAAATGTGCAATTGAAGTTTCAAAAACTGCTCGTGCTACTTGTAGGATCTGCAGTGAAAAGATCGCGACAGGAGAGGTGAGTAATTCTTTTTTCAGGTGATAAGATAACGGGGGTTGAAACGGGCCACTTTTTAGAAGGAGAAACTGGCTGTTCGGGCTCCAAATTTTAGTTTCTTTTTATATATTAATTAATCTGTTAATTATAATTACAAAAACAAACCACATTAATAATCTGAATGTCCAAATAAAGAGATTTAGGAGGTTATATGTATTAAATAGACCTATTCGTAAGTAATTTTTTTTACCTTATTTCTTGATATGGCGTGTATGAGATAACAAACAAATTAAATTGACCTATTCGTAAGTAATGTTGTTTTCTTTTTCATTTCGCCGTCATTGAAACGAATTATGGATGACCAAATCTCTTACTATAATTTTCGATCACAAATGCGTTTACTTTCTTTTATGGGTAGGTTCGTATATCTAGTAAGCCAGAGGGTCAAGGTGCTAGAGGCTTGGCATGGCATCATGCTACATGTTTCTTGGATGCATCTCCAACTACTCAACTAGAAAATTTGGATGGATGGGAAAGCCTGTCAGATTCAAATAAGTCAGCCGTTATTTCGATGGTTAAGACAGTTTCAGCCACCAAAAAAGGTAGCGTCAGATATAGAAGAAAAATTAATTGACAGCAACGTAGTTTCAGTTTATTTATAGTTTGATCAACGGATGTTAAAAGTTGTTACTAAAAACACGCTAATTTTCGAAATAGATCGTTATGATTTATGAGTATTTTCGTTATCAACAACTTATATAACGGTGATCAAAAGTTATAATGGTTTTAGACTTTGTTACCAATTAAAGAAAATTTCTTGTCAAGCTTTTCATAAACTGGTGTGTTTTTATAATGCTTTTATGTGCTCGTTATTTTAGGCAAAGATGAAGTGAAGGAGGAGAAAGAGACTCTAAAAGGAAACGCTAAACGTAAAGGAGCTGTTGACCGTGACCAGAAGTTAAAGATGGCTAAGACCGAAGATGATAATAAAAACAATGAATTGGATCCCTCCAAATTGCAGAGTCTGCTAGAGGCCCAAACAAAAGAATTATGGGCTCTTAAAGATGATCTTAAAAACCATGTATCAACAGCAGAGTTGCGGGAAATGCTGGAAGCTAATAATCAAAGTACATCAGGATCAGACATAGACCTCCGTGACCGCTGGTAAATTATTTTCTTTCAATTATTTATAACTATGTCAGTTAAAATAGTATTTTTGAGTATGGTATGAACTGCCATGATAATTGGTTTTCAGGGAATATGATGGAATAAAGAAGTTCAATTTTTGCTTTTTTCTTTTCTAATTAATTTTGGGTAATCTTGATCAGTGCTGATGGGATGCTTTTTGGAGCACTTGAAAGTTGCAAACTTTGTAATGGGCATCTTCACTATTCAGGAGGCACCTACAAATGCAGAGGGTTTTTGACCGAATGGAGCAAGTGCGCGTACTCCACTTCTGAGCCTGATCGTGTAAAAGGGAAGTGGCAAATTCCAGAAGAAACGAAAAACCAATATCTAAAGAAGGTTGTGTAGTAAACGATTGAGCTTTGATATATTTTGATTTGAGTCATGTTTTGTCTCTGACGGATGAAGAAGAATAACTTAAAAGTCGAAGGGTCAAATGGGCTGAAAGTCACCAACAGTGTACTTTAGATAAATACAACAAAGTGAATAAACTATATTTTTATGATAAAATTAGTTTATTATTGAAATAATATAGTTCTGTTTCATATATTTGCGACCCTAATTATTATAAACTTAGATTTTTCGGGTCAACCAAACTGACCTGTACCAAAAATACTCATTCTGACTATGCTTTTGATTGTTGTTCCTCAGTGGTATAAGACACAAAAGGCGAATAAACCTTCTAGGATAATGCCTCCACCTTCACCAAGTACTCCCGCACAACCCGCTGGTAACGGGACGAGTCAGTCATCCTACAGTGAAAAGTTGGCAGATTTGAAAGTTTCAATTATCAGTTTTTCATCTGAAACTATGGTATTATTTCCTTTACACTTTCTGTATAACATATTTTGTTAAAGCACACCTTTCTGATGAATGATACCCTGCAGGACGAGTGGAGGGCCAAAATTGCGAGCGTGGGTGGACAATTTCATCCAAAAGTCAAGAAAGGTACATATTATTGACTTAGAGATTTGGAATTTGTTTTTGTATCACATACGGGATGCTCTTTTTCTTAATTATGTGGCTAATATATCCTCTGCATGTGAATATGGCAGACACAAATTGCTTAGTTGTATGTGGAGTGCCGGATAATATGCATGCTGAGATGAGAAAGGCGAGGTAGTACTTGTTTTACAGGGGTGTTCAGATGTTTTTTTAACTAAACATTGCAATTTGAAGTTTTATTAATATACGTCTTGACTGTTCTGGTAAACTGGTTTTGAAAACGATAAACTTCAAATAACATTTTAGTATAAAAACATTTTGTATAAAAACAATAAACTTCAAATAAAATGCTAAATCATGTATACACGGACTGTTTTGTGAAAGTGTTAAAATGTTAAAAGGGCTAAAAGGATATGGAGTAGTTTTAAAACTTTTATTCTTAGGTGATATTCTTTAATGTGTTTGGTTGATCTTGACAGGAGGATGAAAGTACCTATTGTGAGGGAGGATTATCTGGCTGACTGCTTTGAAAGACAGAAAAATCTTCGTTTAGACATGTATAAGATTGAAGCCGGTGAAGAGTCTAATAAAAGCATGGTCACTGTTAAAGTCAAAGGTCGAAGTGCTGTGCATGAATCATCTGGCTTGCAAGATACGGGCCATATCTTAGAGCAAGGCAAAAGCATTTATAATACGACTTTGAGCTTATCTGACCTATCCACTGGCGTCAACAGGTAGCCCTTGCAAACCTTTCATATATACATCTTTTATTATTAACAATTGATGTTTTTGTATAATCATTAGCATACATGTCATGCATGGCCGTAACAATTTTTTTAGGGTATGCAGTATATAAAGCAGGCAAAATTTTAGAGGTAGTAAAATGTGCGGGTTGGCTCAAATGTAGTTTTTTGGTATAATTTTAACTAAATAAATAGTATATCAAATGTGATGATAGAGCTTATATTATGTCACTATTATTTAAAAGGACGAAGGTTTTATGCTTTAAAAATTACACATTGGGAGACTTTGACCTATTTGACTGTTCCATTTTAGTTCTATTCATTATAATAAAAAAATTTCAGTGTATGCACGTGTACTGGATGTGTATCTTTATGTGTCCATCATTTATGTATTATCATTTCGCTCGTGTTTTAATGTGCCTCACATGTTTTTTGTATGAAGTTATTATGTCCTTCAGATCATTGAGGACGATAAAGGGTCTGACTGTCACGTGTTTCGAAAGTGGGGTCGAGTTGGGAATGAAAAAATTGGCGGAACCAAGTTGCAAGAGTTTTCAAAGGAAGACGCAATTCAAGAATTCAAAAGGCTGTTTCTTGAAAAGACTGGGAATTCATGGAAAGCTTGGGAAGAAAAGAAACTTCAGAAGCAGCCCGGAAAATTCTACCCATTGGATATTGTATTGTCAATCTTACCTAACTACTTCCATATAATGTTGCAAAATGGGTGGGTTGGGTAACGTTTATGAGCCACTGTTTGGCTACTTTATACCCGTTTGGCCAATTTGATTTGTTTCAAGATTTGGGGTGAGTCATGCTTTCATTAGCTTCGTTTAATACTTGAATGCTTTGATCTTGTAGGATTATGGGGTGAACAAAGATGCACAGAAGATGAACAAAATCAAAGATGCTAAAAGCCAACTTGCTCCACCATTAGCAGAGTTAATGAAGATGTTGTTTAATGTGGAAACATACCGGTAAATACAATTTATATACAAGTATCTTTTATTTCATTGTATATGCTTAAAGGAGGAGAAATGCATATAAAAATTTAAACTTTGCAGAGCTGCAATGATGGAATTTGAGATTAATATGGCGGAGATGCCCCTCGGGAAGCTTAGCAAAAGTAATATCCAGAAAGGTATAGAAAAACAGATGAATACGTAATATCATGTTATCGATATCCTCTACATATTTTACTANACGAAAAAATTGGCGGAACCAAGTTGCAAGAGTTTTCAAAGGAAGACGCAATTCAAGAATTCAAAAGGCTGTTTCTTGAAAAGACTGGGAATTCATGGAAAGCTTGGGAAGAAAAGAAACTTCAGAAGCAGCCCGGAAAATTCTACCCATTGGATATTGTATTGTCAATCTTACCTAACTACTTCCATATAATGTTGCAAAATGGGTGGGTTGGGTAACGTTTATGAGCCACTGATTGGCTACTTTATACCCGTTTGGCCAATTTGATTTGTTTCAAGATTTGGGGTGAGTCATGCTTTCATTAGCTTCGTTTAATACTTGGATGCTTTGATCTTGTAAGGATTATGGGGTGAACAAAGATGCACAGAAGATGAACAAAATCAAAGATGCTAAAAGCCAACTTGCTCCACCATTAGCAGAGTTAATGAAGATGTTGTTTAATGTGGAAACATACCGGTAAATACAATTTATACATCTTTTATTCCATTGTATATGCTTAAAGGAGGAGGAATGCATATAAAAAATTCAAACTTTGCAGAGCTGCAATGATGGAATTTGAGATTAATATGGCGGAAATGCCCCTCGGGAAGCTTAGCAAAAGTAATATCCAGAAAGGTATAGAAAAACAGATAAATACGTAATATCATGTTATTGATATCCTCTACATATTTTATTATTATTTCTTTTTAATTACAGGTTTCGAAGTTTTGACGGAGCTTCAGAATCTATTGAAAGGAATGACTGATAATCCTGCACTGCGAGAAAGCATGATTGTTGATGCCAGCAACCGATTTTTCACAGTGATTCCTTCTGTTCATCCACATGTAATCAAGGATGAAGATGACTTTAAACTAAAGGTGACAACGGCCTCTTTTTCCTTTTAATGCTATTAATATCCCGTGTCCAGAATGATAGATAGAGAAGGATAAAGTTCATAGTATAAATTATAAATCATTTTGCACCATTATCTCTCTATTTTGTAGGTTAAAATGTTGGAAGCACTTCAAGATATTGAGATAGCTTCGAGGCTAGTAGGGTTTGATGCTGACAACGATGATTCAATTGACGATAAGTATAAGAAGCTTCAATGTGAAATGGTCCCTCTTCCTCATGACAGTGAAGATTATCGGTTGGTTGAGAAGTATCTCCAAACTACACACGCCCCTACACATACGGTACGTCTACTTTCCATTCTATATATTGCTCAAAACATATGCTGGCCTTTTTGGTCTTTTAATATAATACGTATGATGAATTTGACCTTTTTTGAAGGATTGGGCTCTTGAACTCGAAGAAGTTTTTACAGTTGATAGACAAGGGGAGTTCAATAAGTTTTCACCGTACAAAAATAAACTCAAGAACAAGATGCTTCTTTGGCATGGTATGTTTTAAATACTCTTGGTATTATTATTGTGTGAACAATCTGGGTTATAAACTCATAATGAGTTTTAGATTTTTATTCTTTATGTGGCAAAATGGGCAGTTTTCGGTTTGGGTTTAAATGGATCATGATGGGTTGGGTTGACTTTTGTCATTTTCTTTAGTTCAATAAAATCTGGTTTATAATACTCATAATATGATTGAATATTATAAGTATTATTCACAATGACTCAAGTAGGATGTAAAACTCTTTAATCACTAGACCCTTTTACAATAATATATAACCTGAATTGATATGTTTTTCACGTCAATGTAGATAGTTCTAATATATGCTGTTCTTGATAGGTTCGCGGTTGACAAATTTCGTTGGTATTTTAAGCCAAGGACTTCGGATCGCTCCTCCTGAAGCTCCAGCAACCGGATATATGGTTGTCACTCTATCTCTTTATACATTTATAATGCTGATTTGTTTGTATATAACATGTGTGGCTGATCTGATGATCGAGAAACAATCTCTTGTGATGTGTAGTTTGGCAAAGGGATTTACTTTGCTGACTTGGTCAGTAAAAGTGCTCAATATTGTTTTACTGACAAGAAAAATCCCGTGGGTTTAATGCTACTGAGTGAAGTTGCATTGGGTGATATGTACGAGCTAAAGCAGGCCAAGGTTGGTTTCTGTATAAATTTATTAATTTATAGCGATGTTGCACATTTCTTCACTTCATATGCTAATTCTCTTTCTTTTGTGTTTTCCTTGTGACATTGTTAGTATATGGACAAACCTCCAAAAGGGAAGGACTCGACTAAAGGGCTTGGTCAAAAGATTCCCAATGAGTCTGAGCATGTTAAATGGAGGGATGACGTTGTTGTGCCATGTGGAAAGCCCGTATCTTCGAATGTCAAGGCAACTGGACTAATGTATAATGAATACATCGTCTACAACACCGATCAAGTAAGTACCTAAATCTTTTTCTACATTTTCGGCATGTTTTGTGAGATAGAAGCTTAGATTTTTGTATGTTTAGCATATAGATTTTGAGTGTCATAGAAGCTTAGATTTTTGTATGTTTAACATATAGATTTTGAGTGTCCTTTTTCAAAGATGCGGATGGATACACTTGTTTTATTTTTTTATTTTTATTTTTTTTTTCGCATAAAAAAATGCATCAACTCTTTTCATTTATCCCGTTATTGTAATTGTATTTTTTGTACATCCAAAATGCCCCCATGTTGCTTTCTTGAAACCATGCAGAAAATTCAGGATTTTTCCTTCATTCTTATTACATACGTTTCACTTAATATTACATGGTTTATAGGCTCATTTTTGGATGCCAAATTTTTTGACAGGTTAAGCTGCAGTTCTTGCTGAAGGTTCGTTTTCATCACAAGAGGTAAAAAAAGAAAAGTGTAGAAGTTGCAATGTACAAAAACGTTAACTCTCTTTTGAATTTTAGTACCGGAATGATAGTAATTGCTTAATGATCTCTTTTTGGGGTTTGTTTGGAGATCCTAGCATAACTTTGGGTAGAATGTAATTGCAGCCACTTTTGAATTGTGAAATGACATTTAGCTGCCTTTAAATCTTAGAATTGTATGGCATGTTGTCGCTAAATGTGGCAGTATTGGCTCTTTTAGTACCATGAATTGGGCTAGGTCGGGTTGGGTTGACCTGTAACTAAGTGCCGAAATCACCGCCCTAGACTTGGTACATGATGTTACTACTGTTTAAAGTTTAGCTGTCGTCTTTTCTGTGCATACTGACTCATTGATTAGTGCTCATTTTTAAATTCATGGATAGGTATAAATGCCATTTTTCTTTGTTTACGCTGACGAAACACACTCTTTAAGTTTCAATGTGTACATGAACCCATCATTTCTCCTTGTGATGAAACCATCACTTTTCCATTATTATGTTGGTTTTCCGAGCCAAGATAATATATTTTTTGGTTTTAGGACAAGCATGTCGTCCCTCTTTTGACCGCCGCCACACTTGTTCTTTCTTAACACAACAGATTGTGACGTAGAGCGCCACAACTAGCGTCACACTTGTTAAAAGATAATTGTTGTCATCATTTTGGGTTGGAAAAAGATGGGCATTTTCATGTCAGGCCATATAGTTGAACTTCATCTGTGTTCACGATAACATAGTTATCGTAAAAGGATTGCAAGGATATATAATTACAATAGTGTGGTTATTGACGATTTCCGACAATTACCATGTAAGAGATGAGATTGTTAACATATGGTGTGGTGTAAGATCAAGTAAAAAAAAGTCAAGATTAGAGATGAAAGTTAACTTGGTTGTTCAAAACACCAATAAACCAGCAAGTGCTTTTTCTTATGCAAACTGAAGAAGCAATTCTAGTTTTAGGGGATGGTTAGTATTGCTTATCTTCTTATTGATTTATAAAACAACTTATTTCCCTTGTACATAATCAAATCCTAAACATTAAAAACTGCTAAACAAACAAATTTACATCACCATGTAGCATCTAAGGCTGCATTATAACTAAAAATAATAAAGTATAGTACCTAAAATTACATTGGTGCTTTCTAAGAGGGCTAGGTGTGGTGAAGAGCTCAAACTCTTCATTTGGGTCCCACTCTTGCCACATCACCCCAACACCTCTTCACAACTAACCCCCTCCTCACTCACAACTAACCTCAACTTCTTCATTTGGGCCCCACCACTTACACTTAAGGGTGCGTTTGGTATGCTGCGAGGAATGACAATGGGAATGAGTTTGATAGTAGTGGTGGGTCCCTCAACTATGAAAGAATTCATTCCCCCCTCTCTAGCCATATATGGAGTATGGAAAATATGTGACTTTCATAGTCATAGTGGTGGGCTCAACAGTCTTAAACAAACACTTGCAATGACTATCAAAGTCATTGTTTCATTCCTTTAGTAACATACCAAACGTGTAGTAAATAAATACAAATCACAGCCAAAAGAAAAAGAAAAAAAAAAAAAAAAAAAAAAGGAAAAGCTGCAAACCGTACGTTTGCAAACTTCGCCGGGGCAGTGACGAACCAACAAACGGCGAACCTCGGCGAGGGGGGCCGGTATGGCGGCGAGCGTCGGCGAAGGTGGCGAGGGTGCCACATATGAACGGCGAAGCTCTCTTCGTTGCTGCACCTAGCGCTCT
>LBNU01023996.1:27290-46298 GCA_014162995.1 Artemisia annua
TTAGAGGGCTAGGTGTGGTGAAGAGCTCAAGCTCTTCATTTGGGTCCCACTCTTGCCACATCACCCCAACACCTCTTCACAACTAACCCCCTCCTCACTCACAACTAACCTCAACTTCTTCATTTGGGCCCCACCACTTACACTTAAATAAATAAATAAATACAAATCACAGCCAAAAGAAAAAGAAAAAAAAAAAGGAAAAGCTGCAAACCGTACGTTTGCAAACTTCGCCGGGGCAGTGACGAACCAACAAACGGCGAACCTCGGCGAGGGGGGCCGGTATGGCGGCGAGCGTCGGCGAAGGTGGCGAGGGTGCCACATATGAACGGCGAAGCTCTCTTCGTTGCTGCACCTAGCGCTCTAACTATCTATAGTGTGAAAAAGATACAATCAAGTTAGCTTGATAGTGATGTGGATCTTTATTTTATTGTTGTTGAATGAAGCATTGTAAGTTATAAGTCTATATACTATGAATTTCTAAAAGTGACCGCTTTTATTTATTTGCTTATTGTGTTAACGTTTGAATATGAGACATGGGGCCATCTAATGGCACATTAATGTGTGCAAATCAAAAAATAAAGTGTGTCGATTACCTCCTATGCTGTATTACTTTCATTTACTTCTTTGAACGACGAAAATACCTAAAATAAAAAGCTAGCAAAATTGCAACAAGATATATCGATGCCAAATCCTGTATCGTCATAACAATCACGACACCACAACACCACATCACATCGCCCATGAAATACCATTTGCGGGTGATTAGATAATGTTTTATTTGATACATCGAAAATGGTAGACCTAAAAATAGAGAGTCTAGATAATATACTTGTCTTACCACAACTTTGTATCCATAAATCATAATGCACATAAATCACAGTACATTCATGTCACTTTTGCTAATGGTATTATGAGTAAATAAATAAATAAGTGATGATGTATAGATTAAAACAAATGATGTACAAATTGAATGATGGAATTGTTTGGTTTGAGGTTTCGACGGGTTATGTTTTATGTGTAAGGTCATGGGTCGAGTCAGTTATCAACCCGTGTCATACTCTCTAGTCACTACTGGGTGTTTGCTCTTAGTGTTGTATTTAGTGGGTTTAATAGGTTGAAGTTGTATCTTAATATTTCGGGTATTCACTTAATGGTATTCGT
The DNA here is from genome assembly GCA_014162995.1 of Artemisia annua. Classification (NCBI taxonomy): domain Eukaryota; kingdom Viridiplantae; phylum Streptophyta; class Magnoliopsida; order Asterales; family Asteraceae; genus Artemisia; species Artemisia annua. The sequence continues at coordinate 28,452 of LBNU01023996.1, forward strand.
GTTTGATCATAGTGTAGGTGTTGGTCATAGGGTCGGTTCATCGGTTTAGTTTGGTCAGATTTGTCACGTTCGCGTCTACGTAATTTTAGCATCTTGATAGTTTATCTATCTATAATATATTGCCTTAAAAAAGAAAATTTTTCACTGTATAACATTTACCAACTAAAGGTTTATTGTTCATCTACAGTAACCTTTAGTTGGTATTAAAAAAAGCCCCTTAAACTTTACTAAATCAATAAGATTTTAATACACCTTCAGGTTCAAAATATTACAAATTAACCTCTATACGACTATTACTATTATAAGTTTGCCAAAAGTTCTTTATAGATCCAACTTTTACCATATAACCCATCAAGCAATCTTAGCTACTCATTTTTTTTTTATCAAAATAAAAAAATAAATTTCCACCCTTTTTTTTAAACTTAAATATTTCGTAAACCGTAAATCGTCAAACTACAAAAAAAATACCATCGCGACGAGAATTAAATTATCTTTCTATAGACATGCATTGTTATATACTTTCGACGAACTTTTTTTTCGACGAACTTTATTTTTTTCGCCCAGAAAAATCATATATGATTCTTATGAATCATATATGATTCGATTTTAACAAATGCATATAACAATGCATATCTATAGAAAGATCATTTAATTCTCGTCGCGATGGTATTTTTTTGTAGCTTGAAGATTTACCGTTTGCAAGATATGTTGTTTTGAAAAAAAAGGTGGAAAATATAAATGGGTGACTATGATTGGTTGATAGGTTCTATGACATGTATGGGTTCTTCATGGATCTCAACTCTTATAAGTTATGTTTCTAAATTTTTAAGTTTAGCAATATATCACATTAACCCCAAAACCCGTTAAACTTTAGGCTGGCCACAGTAAGGCGATCCAATCCCCCCATTTTTCCCTGCCACGTCAGTTTTCTCTCTCCAGCGACCTGCAGGCGATTGGGTGCCCCAGTAAGGGCGACCAAGTTCATTTTTTTTAAACATTTTAAACAACAAACTTAATAATTAAAACATTAATTTCATTAATAATTAAAATAATACATCGATTGAAAACATAAACTTAAACATAAAACATAAACTTAAACATAAACTTCAATTATAATCTGGGTGATCCCAGGTTTGAGAGTTGTTCGAGTCGTAACCGTCGTCATACGCAGAGTAGCTCGCAAACTTCTCTTCCTCTAACTGAGCTTCCAACTTACTCAGTTGACGCTCCTTGTCAGAGTTCCAGCCACCATCATCAGCTGACACATTTTCCTCAAAGCTTAGCTGGAAGTGATCCAGATGAGGCAGCTGTTGTTGTTGCACAACAACTCTTGGTGCAGATGAACTTGATGCACCTTGCACAACTTGTCGTCGTTGTTGTTGTTCAACCATAACAGCTTTCACGTTTTCTTCAAAACTCCAACGAATCTTGTTTGCTTTTTGGCCGTGTATCTGACTCACACAACCACGCAATGCCTCAACAACTGCATGATCTTTACGAAATTCATCGTACAAAAACTGGTCCATCACAAATTTTCTGTCGTCAGAGATGTGATCGCACTCTGTGTAGCGGGTTCTCATTCGTTGTTTGAGTGCCTTAGCTAGCTCAAACTTGTTAATAACTTCGAGAATAGCTTCTTGACGAGCCGTGTCGTCTTTCTGGGCTTGGTTTTTGACCCACTTTTGAAATTGTTCGACGGTATGAGGGAGTTTGTTACAAGCCATTTTGAATTGAAAGAAGTGTGAGATTTTGTGAATTGAAGTGTGTAATATGTTGTGTTAATATGTGGTATTTATAGTGTGGTAATTTTTATTTTTATTTTTTTTTTTACTTTGGAATGCATGTGACGGCTAGTATAAACGTTATACTTTTTTTTTAAATGCATGCAACGGATCAAAAGGCAAAAAAAAAAAAGAAAAGAAATTTTAATCGGTCGCAGGCTCGACCCAAATCCTTTCTTTCCCTACCTCTAGTCGGTCGCGACCGAGATGCCACAGAAAGAGCGATCGAGTTCGACCTAAACGACCCAGTCGGTCGAGGGTCTTACTGTGGCCAGCCTTATGTCTACTCATTTTACATCATTTTTCTTACTATCGTTTTAACTATTTTCGTAGCTGCAAAATGAATATTACTGCATTCAAATGTAAGTAACACACGAACAAACAAAATCTCGTGATATACAAGCTATATCTCATTGTACAACATTTTACTCATGCATGGTATAATCTAATTCATTTTTTTTTCCTAACTTAATATAGTGTAAATGAATCAACTTTATAACTTAAATCATACGTTGCACAATGTATAAAAAAACTATATATGATTAAATTAATACCACAACAATTTGGAAGTTATAAAGTTTTTCAAAGTCAAATGACTTGACCATAAATCTTTCTTTCCAAAATCCTTAATACAAGGAAAAATAGCAACAAAATTAAAAGTTAAGGGTTCCACCAAATCTTAAAAACGAGTCAAATTTGTAAGTTAGTGTTAATTAACGTTATAATTACCCACTAAATCAAATAAAAGTCGGTCAAGATGTCTTGTTTAACCGACACGTGTCGGTATCAATACGGCGATGTTCGGCGGAAAAATATTTGTTTAAGGAGCCTTTTAAAGCAATCAAGTTAACATATGGACCCCATTTTATGTTACTAATCGCTCATAAAAGCTGACTTTAGTACAACTAAGTACTAACATTAAATAAATAAAAATTTATATTTGAATAAAGGTTTTGTATTATATGATGAGTAGATGTGTTTAAGAGAATGAATATTACTACGTAATGATTTTAGATGATACCTATGGGTCTAAATTTTTATGTTATGATATTTTGATTCTCTAGATCACAAGATAGTTATATTTTGAGAAGCATATACATTGATGAAATGTTTTCTTTTTATCTGCAATTTTATGTTAAAATTTTAGAAAAAAACCTAAAGTTACAAACTTACAAACCATACAAAATCACCCAAAATACTCCGAACCTCGTCCATAAACCTTCAATAAAACCTAACATTAATGAAAAACACCGAAAAGCAAAAACTCTTTAAAACAAACAAATTAAGACAACGTTTTCTAAAAATAATATAATTTAAGTGTTTTAGAGGTCCTTATTTTTTCTTTCTTCAAGTGAGTTATTTTATTTATTCATTTATTTTTATTTTTTTATTTTTACTTTTATTGAATCGATGAATTAAAACTTACGGGATCTATTACGAGAGTTTATGAAAAGGTCTAAACCTATGAAAAATTTATCTTCTTTTCCCAACCATATTGAGCTTATGATTTTATCTATGTGGTATGAAGATATCAAAATCCTACACCTCTTCATAATTTTAAAACATGTGTGTTATGGTTGAATATTTAATATAATTGTAAAGATTTATACATAGTAGTAATAGATTTATAACATCAAAAGTTTTGTAAGTTAATGATTTAGCAAATTATAAAAATAAAACTAATTAAAAACTTCCATCATTCTAGATGCTCTTATAGAGATGTTGGATGACATTGTATTACTATACAAGAGTTTGTGTCTTAAAGATAAATGTTAATAATCTAACTTTCAAAGGTTTGATCACTATGTTGTAGTAGTCAAGGTTTCTTTTCGCTTTAATAAATTAGCAAAATTCTATACTTAAGTCTTATTTGTTATTACTAAAATGGTTAAAATCCTTCAAGGTACCTTGACCAGAACCTCTATAATTCTGTCAACTATTAATAATTTTGGAGTGTTAAGATTTTTCTTACTTTTGTCGAAAAATATATGCAAAAATATAAATTTTGAGTTACTTAATTGTTGTCTTCGTAACCATCATTCATTCTCGTAATATTTGTAGCATTTCGGTAGTTCAACATAACTATGCTGTTAAAAGAAGACCTCAATATCTTTTTCGACAAGGACCATAGTGAAAAGTTTCAAGTCGTGTGAGCATCTTCAAACCTCGTGACGTTGCTATAAGTTTTAAAAGATATGCTATATTTTGCAGGTTTTGATCTTCTATATATATATACTTAGAAGTTGTTTGGAAAACTAGTCATCATACTGATGGTGATGGATTCATATTTAATTTTGGCTAGTTTAAGCGATTTCCCTGTAATCGAATGGTTATTTGATTGGTAATAATGACAAACAGTAACATAAGTATCATACGTATCTCAACTACATAAAATCAAAATTCTTTTTTTCGAAAACATTAGTTACTACGTATATATTACCAACATTACTTTTCCAATACCATGCATGTATCATTTTATTCAGATGAATGATTTGTCCCTTAGATTTTTGAATAACTGGAGATGAGAACCATAATTGCATTACTAAAGATCGACCTTTTAATTAAGGATGTGTTAGGTTGTGTTTATCTATATTAATTTAATCTCATAGGGGTTTATATTGTTTTGAAACTTTCGAAAAACAATTAACCAGTCAAAATACTTAGAGAATGCAAAAGTTAAGTTTGCTATATTTTTGTCTAGACAAGTTGTTGCAAGAAAATGTTACATTTCTAAGTAATGCATGTAAAGTACATTATAAAATTCGCACCAGATGTGTTACCTTTAGTCTTTAGACGTGGTATTGCGAGTCTTTTAAGAAAAACTAGTGCCAAATCTATTTTTAGAAGGTCAAATAGTCATGTAGTTATGGTCTAAGCTCATTAAAGAATCTATCCCAAAATTTGCATAAGCCATTAGTAAGTGTCACTTTATAACCCTACAAAAACACCTTCTTTGTCTCCCCATCCACTCCCTTAAAACCCCTCAAAATCACCATATTTTTCATCATTTCCTAGTCTCCTCGTGTGCCTAATTAACTCTGTCACTATCTCTTCACTTCAAGTTTCACTATGTCAACTGGTGCTGGCACTGGTTCTCCTTGTGGCGCATGCAAGTTTCTAAGGCGAAAATGTGCTGCAGATTGCATCTTTGCACCATATTTCTGCTCGGAACAAGGCCCCGCTAGGTTTGCTGCCATTCATAAAGTGTTTGGTGCAAGCAATGTTTCTAAACTATTACTTCATGTGCCTGTAGCTGATCGTTGTGAGGCCGTGGTTACTATTGCTTACGAAGCTCAAGCTAGGATCAAAGATCCTGTTTATGGCTGTGTTGCCCATATCTTTGCCTTGCAACAACAGGTATATATGTTCGTTATATAAAATTCGTTTTAGAAAACAAGAACGAAGATATGTGTGTATACTTTTTGCAAACTTTGCACAAATTAACATGTAATAGAAATTCACATGTTTATGATTTTAGTGGTTCTTACATGATGTAACTCTAAACATACATATAGACATGTTTTGAACGGCGATTTTCATTAAAACGCTAGCAAGAAGCTAGAAAGAATGCATATAAACATGTTTATGTATATAACTTCCTAAGCTTCTTCTATTGATGGCATCTTCTCTAACTTGATCTCGGATAATTGAATGGTAGGTTGCATGCTTACAAACACAGTTGATGCAAATAAAGGCGCAAATGGCTCAAGGATTTTTCGATTCAAGAAACATAGAGACTCAATGGCCAGGATCCGCAGTGTATCAGAATTATCCAACTTTCACGAATATTATGAATGGAAACATATCGCCTCAAAGCTCACTCGAGTCTATTGATCATAACAATGAAGGAACAAGGGATCAAGAGAAACAAAGTAGAGACGTTGATCATTACCATGACATATCGTTTCAACAAGTTAATAACAACAAGAAGAGGCCTTTCCCAAGTGATTTGGGTGAGCTTCAAGAACTTGCTGTGAGAATGATGAGAAACTGATTTACTTTTGATTAATATAGTAACCCTAATGAGCCAGTTTGCTTCTTATGATCATAATTTCATTCATCTTATCATCAAATACTATGGTATGCATATTATGACTTTAAATCAATAAATGTATAGAGGGTTAACTAGAGCTAATATGTCATCGATCAAGAATCACCATGCTAGATGTAGCTTATTACCATGCTATAAAGCCTAATTTAGACAACTTTTTCCTTTCTCTTTTATAAAATCTCTCACTGTCTCAATCGCACTCTATCTCTAGATATATTGTTTATAGGACTATGTTATAGCTTATTTGCCATCAAGAAGATCCAAGAAAGCTTCTTACACACATCCCACCATGCTATATAGGCTCTATTATGCATTTTTTATTCAATAATCTATCTTTTGCAAAATCTCTCTCCCACTCTTGGTATAAGATTCAGTTTATTTACATATCCACATGACCACATGTAAAGTTCATGCTAGTATTAATCAACTTATATGTCATGTGTTCACTAACCTAAATTCAGTTTTATTATATTATTGATATACTTATGTTATAATCACTTTCATCCAAAATCATATACACCGGACACTAGTTAAATTTAGGTAACTTTTTTTTGAAAGGCGAGTGAATGTCGTGATTCGTGAATCTTTCTTGCATCAAAATTTAACCGAGTTGCGGCACTCCAAAAAAGGCCAACTTCAGTTTCTTCGGCTTCAAATCGTTTCATCTTGTCGATACATTTCCCGGTTAAAGTTTAGTAACTAGCTAGCAAATGACAATGATAGATTTGGTACCATAACCCATACCACATAGTGCTTACAAACGTATATAGGGAGTATGTGTTGGGTTAGATTGAGTTGAAGATTTTGATAATGACAAAAATAATATAGGGACATATACCCTTTGACATTTTTGCAAGGAAACTCTTGGTTTTTGGGTCATTTGAAATTTTATCATCTACGAAGCTAGATCGTACGTCAGGAGAAATAAAATATGTACATAGTTTTTTGTATTTATCTAAGATAAGTGTATGAATAATTGGAGTTTGAACCCTCTGGTATCTTCCCCAGAATTTTTATTACTCTTTCCCTATGCATATACTATAACAATAATTGTTTTTGGAACGTTTATTTTAAGGGTCTTTATAATTCTTTCTGGATTATTATAATAATTCCTTTTCAGACACTTTAAGTGAAGACATCTAAACTAACTCATATTCAGAACCTTGTTGTTAGCTTAAGACTTCAATTAATTGTCTATCTTTCAATTGAATGATCACAATATTCATCACATGTGAATTTCTTGTATATATAGTACGCTTTCACTAGGTCCAATATGATATAATATAGAGAAATATATGACTTGTCCCACTATCTAGTCTAGTATATAAGGTACTAATAAGATGGTTCACCTAATGTATAGTAATTAAGCTTACAACATTTTAAGATATCAATATGAACGATCTTGTACTCAAATATTTAGACAAAATGTTCCCTTAATTGATTTAATTATGACTTTAGTAGCTTTCACGAGTTCCACAATTCTAATTATACAAATTGTGAAGTAAGGGCTTTTGCTAATTATGAAAATTTTTATTTCGGAAAGTTCAAATTATTAAAAACAAAAAGACTAGAGATCGACTACATATATCTTACATACAAAAAAGAATCGATCGCAACAATCCATTTTTTTTTTTCACTAAATAATGTACCTACTTTCAACCTTTAAAAAAACATAATAGCAATTAAACAGCTAATCGTTAAGGGAAAACAATTACATCATTGCGACGTGCATTCAATCATCTTTCGACGAAAAACTTAATATACTTTCGAAAAACACTGTTTTCCACAACTTTTTTTTTCTTCGTTAAAACTTACATGAAAAATCATATTTTATTCAACACTAATTTGAGTGTTTAAATATTTAAAACATGTTGGAAAATGAACAAAACTTTTTTTACATTATAAAAGTTTCACTATTTTTTTCTTGAAAATTAGACATTCATAGTTTTTCAACCATATGTAACACTTTAAATTTTGAATTCTGGATTAGTGCAGTTAATTTATCAAAGTTGGACAAAACACATAAAGTCACATGTGATTTTTACCATATGTGATCTTTATCACATGTGATTTTTACCACATGCGATTATAGAAGTTTCATAAATAAGCTGCTATAATCTAGAATTCAAATACAACGTGTGATATATGGTTAGAAAGCTATGAATGCGCATTTTTCATTGCAAAAAAAACAAGAAAAATCTTTGATTTATACACAAATACTTATGAAAATTTAGTACAATTGTTTATTGTTCGAACTTTAGATTAGTATAAATCAGATGTGAGTACGTGACGCGTCATACAAATTACAAATCTAAAAAAAACGTGAAAAACTTCGTTGAAAGTATATGAAAGTGCCTGTGCAGTAAACGATAATAAAATGCTCATCGTGATAGTATAATTTGTTTTGACTAACGGTATAAGAAATATTTCTTTATATAATAATGAGTCTATTTGCATTTTTAATTTTTAGTTTTGATATATAGTTTGTTGCTAAACAAATATACTATGAATAAAGCGTAAGGTCCTTTTTTTTTAACGGCAATATGAATAATTGAAACCTAGCAAGACGCTAGAAAAGAAGATTACAAAGTAGGGGATGTACAAAGATTACAACACTCTATCCAATTCAAAAACAATTTATTTTGCCTACTAGACACCCAAGTATTGGAAAAAAGCTTGATGTTGTTGAGAATAAGGTCTTTGTTGGGCCGTCTGAAGACGAAATAGGTGCTATTTCTAAACCTCCATAAGACCCAAATGGTTGTTCTAACCCCAGTATTAAAGTAATGGAAAGTTGGAGTAGATACGTTAACTCGTCTTGGAAGGTTGATTACCTCAAAGATGCTTGATATTCCAATATTTGGGAGCCCCCACCATTGAAGAACCCGAGCCCAAGTGTTGGTGGAAATATCACAGTGGACAAAGAGATGTTCTTCATTCTCAATATCATTATCACAAATGGGGCAGCAAACGCTATCCAAATCAACACCCCTGTAGTCGAGATTTAATCTTGTAGGAAGCCTCCAATTGACTAATCTCCAGCAAAGAATATTAACTTTAATAGGAAGAATGCAATCCAGCGAAAAGGAGATAAACCTGTGACGGTTGACTGATTCATGATGTGAGACCGCATGCCTTTCACTGTGAACGATCTTGTCTTGTCAACTGTACATTCCCATACATCAGGAACTTCTAACAGCCGGAGATGTGACAAGATACTAGATAAGTCAGCAAGTTCATTTTGTTCACGCCCTGAACGGATAGTCTACGCCAAGACCAATGAAACAAGAGGCCCACTTGGGGGGTGAATGTTGGTGAGCGATCACAAACTAGACAACCTTGGTTAGTATCCAACCGAAAGAGACGTGGAAACGAGTCTTTAAGTGGACCACTACCCAACCAATTATGAGACCAAAACATAGTAGTACATCCGTTTCCAATCTTCTTTTTGAAGATAATAGGTAAATTAATGCCAAGCTTTGTAGATCAGAATTAAGTCTCACAATGTGAAACCACGTACCTGACTTTGAGTTGAGAGGCAAGGTGTTGTTGGTGGTTAAGAGACCATGAATTGAACGGATTACCTTGCACCAAAGAGCATCACCCTCATTGTGAAAGTGCCACCACCATTTAGCAAGCAAAGCTTGATTAGATGGACTCAAGCTACCTATGCCAAGACCACCCATATGTTTAGAGGAAATAACTTTGTCCCAAGCTATCCAAGAGATTTTCTTCTCTTCCAAGGAGCCACCCCAAAAGAATTTTCTACGAATACTTTCTAATTGATGAATGATCTTTTTAGGAGCTTTAAAGATGGAGAAATAGTAGACACCAAGGCTTCCTAGAACGGATTTAATGAGAGTTAAACGACCACCAAATGAGAGAGCCTTTTGTGGAATCTAACAACTAAGGTATTCCAATTTACACATCTTGACATTTTGGCCCCAATGGGGAGGCCTAAGTAAGTGCAAGGAAATTGGGATGGTTGACACCCTAAGGTGTTGGCAATAGAGTTAACCTCAAGATTGGTTACTCCAATTCCATAAATCTTGCTTTTATGAAAGTTGACTTTTAACCCGGATGCTAAATGATAGCAAGTGAGGATTCTTGAGAGGTTTTTGGCATTAGAAAGTGACCAATCACCCATGATTAAAGCATCATTCACAAATTGAAGGTGGGAGATGGGGATTTTGTCCTTGCCAACTTTGACTCCATTGAAAATATTATTTTTTGAAGCTTCAAGTAGGATGACATTAAGCGCTTCAACCGCAAGAATGAAAAGAAACGGAGATAATGGGTTTCCTTGCCTAAGACCTCTTTCAACTTTAAATTCCCTTGTGGAGACCCATTTACGAGAATTGATGCATATGCCGAGTTTAGACAAGAAAGAATCCAATTATTCCATTTTGGACTAAAACCCATTTGCCCCATAATAGAAATCAAGAAGGACCAATTAAGAGTGTCAAAACCTTTTTCAAAGTCAACTTTGAGGAACATAAGTTTCTTTTTATGTTTTTTTGCCCATGTTATGATTTCATCAACCATAAGAGGACCATCAATGATTTGGCGACCCTTGATGTATGCCATTTGAACTTCTCCTACAATCGATGAGATTACAAGAGCAAGGCAATTAGCAAGAACCTTAGCAATGATTTTATACTGGCACCCAATTAGACTAATTGGTCTAAAGTCACCAATCACCAACGGGTCATCAATCTTGGGGATAATGGTGATAAATGAGGAGTTGCAACCTCTTGGAATGTGAGCATTTGTGTCAAAGTGTTTTACATAAGTGATTATGTCTGATTGAAAGGTGTCCCAATGCTTCTTGATGAGTTTGAATGTGAAGCCATTCGGACACGAAGCTTTGTCACCACCACAATCCCACACCGGGTTCCTAATTTCTTGCAAGGTGAAAGGTTGATTAAGTAGTTGAATTGGTTCGAGGGAAAGATGTTTGAAAAGTTTACTACAGAAGGTTGGTCTAGAGGTGTTCGGTTCTTTAAACTTTGACTCAAATGAATGAAATATGTGGTTCTTAACAGAGGTGGGATCCGTTATCCATTCACCAAGAATGTTTAGATCGTTGATTTTGGAACGGTTTCTATTGTTGTTTATGACTGCATGGAAGAACCGTGAGTTCTCATCACCTTCTACCGCCCATCTAACCTTGGCCTTTTGACGTAGATCCTTAAGGTTTTGATGCTCTAAGGTTGTGAGCTCGTTTACAAGATTGGTTCTTGAATCAATCTCGAGAGGGGACAAAGAGCTGATTTCGGCTTTGTTGTCTAACTCATCAATTTTCTGTCTTAAACGAGCAGTGGCTGCAACCTCCTTATGTCTAACACTAAACCTCCATTCTTTGATTCTCGACTTTAAAAATTGGAGTTTGGACTTGAAACAAATAGCTGGGTGGCAGCTATTTTGGACCACATTATCAGCCCAAGATACAAAAAAGATGGAAGTAAAGTCACTGTGGTATAACCATGAGTTGTAGAATTTGAACGGGATTGGGCCAAAGTTGATGTATGAGTTAGTGAGGAAGAGAGGTGAGTGATCAGAGATTTCTCTTGGAGGTGCAAGCACATGTGAGTTGGGCCAAAGGTCAATGTAATGTTGAGAAACAAGAATACGGTCGATCTTGCTAAGTTTAGAGCCTGTCCTGTTCATTCTTGTAAATCGTTTCCCACACATTGGTATGTCACATAAACCTGAATTGTGGATAAAAGCGTTAAACTTATCGGCACCTCTATTGTCAAAAGTACAACCCATACGTTCCGCAGAGCTTCTAACCTCATTAAAGTCTCCTAAGACGATGGAGAGGGAGTTGTGGTTTTGGATAATTGTGGTAAGGTCATTCCAAAGCTTGATTTTGTTAGATTGATCTTGTGGTGCATAAACCACCACCATAAGACAAGCGACATCAATATAGTATTCATTTAAGTCTATTTTACTTTCTTGATTTTGTTACTAAGTACATTACGTATTAGGCTCACCATTTTCTGTTGAATTTATATGAAAAGTTCTATGGGTTTTGCTAACAACAACCTTTAGAATTGTGATTAAATAAGCGACTGTCACAACATTACTTTTAATGTATTATCACGATTGGATAAAAATCACTGAAATTGTAAAATAATCCTGAAAAAATTGGATACATAATTAACATTTACTTGTAATTTATTGAAATAATTTATTACACAAAATTGAAGGAAAAAACATGTTTTAATCACAACATTAAGGGCTTTTGTTAGCAAAACTCTAATTTTATAGCTAAATTTAGTATCGTCCTTTTTTGAAATTTCTTTGAACTTATAATTTTGCCACAGGATTTTACTAAAAAAAAATAAATAAACCATCGTATAGAGCGTACTCATTACATGTTTCTTGAACGTGATTAAAGAATTTGAGTTAAAAATATTAACATTGTCCCCATAATTAAACTTTGTTCGTCTATAGTTTTTTTAATTATCAACGGCCATACTGCATTTAACTACCCTAAATAGTCCAAAAAGAGGATGAATATATAATAACTACAAAACAAATAAATTCAAAGTAGTAAAAGAATTCAAACAGCCCATATAATATTAAATCTTTATGTACTTCGAGCCCATGACCCAAACATATTTCTTTAGTCAAAAGGTTGTCGATATTAAAGTGGGAAAAAATAACATTTTTTCGTCATCATACGTGTTACTTTTGTTATTCATTATTTTTCTTGAAATATGAAGAAACAACATAGATAAGTGAAAGTAATAATAAGTAATAACTCTAGATTTACTATATAACTAAGGCATAACAAAAGTCTGTAATGAGTAGTATATATTTTCTGAAATTATATTGCATTTGAACTTGAGCTTAAACTATTTTAAAAGGAAAATCATACAACTAAAAAGAAACTACATAATCGTTGTATTTGTTAAGATAATCCTCTATTAACTTGATCGTCGTGTTTGAAGATTAATAATTGTTGTATTTGTTTCCAAGTTCCAAGTAATCTAGCTGCTCGATAGTTTATAGCTTCATTAATACAAATTGTTTGACATTCAAAAGAAAAAAAGAAGAAAAGAAGCGTACATAGACACAACGTATATATCGTGAGTAATTGCTACATGAAGTCCTGAAGTACCTAATATACATGAACTAAACTCCATCAACTTGAAGTTTAATCTGTTAATCGAATTATTAACTGATTTGTTTGAAATGAGTGGGATGAGCTGAGCAGAACCAAAAGGCTTGAGCGATTCAGAAATTTTCGAATTTTTTAAAAGCTGGTGAATCAAATATTGCTGATGCTATTATACTATTGTAATGAGTGTGGTTCAAATTTGTTTGATCTTTCTTGTTCTACTTTTTGTCTTAAACTTATGATTTTCGATCACTATATCAAAATGGTGCTAAGATGGCCTTAAAATGAACTCTTTATTAGGACTAAGTTAGGGCCTTACAACTGTTTGATTTTTGTCAAGCCAAATGTCGGTTACTCGGGTTATTAAGACCATGGTTCCGGGCTATAGGTGTATATATTAATTGCATCAAGTGTTTAACTGCTAAGGATACTTGGAAAGCCGACCTTAGTTGGTGGAAAATTGGGGAACCATATATAATATGACTAACCTTGATGATACAACTAATAAGTTGGACCATGTTATAAGCCTTTATCCAAGCCATCTAAAGTTTTTTTGACGTCGTGGTACAAACCACCCTTTGGATTATATGGGTATTCTGGAATGACACAATTTTCGCCCTCAAAAGAGCTTATATTTTACAACGATATTAATTAAGCTCCTTAATTACGTTCATTTGGATATCCATTGCTAGGGCTAAATAGCTTCTCTAAGTTGGATTGAGTGGTTTAATGACCCATGCAATGCTCTTTCCATTTCATCTTGTATATTTTTTTCCCAAGCTTCTTGCTAGATGTATTTTTTATAAATCATCGCCGTTGTAAAAAAAATGTTAGCCAATAGATTGACGCAACATAACCCAGATCGAGTTATGGTAAACACAAAGCAGTTCCAATTAAGTTAACATATTTTTGTGATCGCCTTACAGAAGAAAGAGTTAAATTAAGTAACAACACTAGTTTCTAGGTCAAACTTCGCCTGTTGATTCATCAAAAATTGAGGTTCACATATGCTCGCCTTACATGTACAATAAGGTTAAGCTTGTAAGTACATCACATGAAACAATGGCTCGACAGCATGATCAACATGCCAGATTAATTGACGAACATCCTACTTGCATTTCATTTATTAGAAGATTGTTTAAGCATAAATGAATAATTTAAGTGACGGAAGAATTTTTTATGTTGAATCAAGTATCTCAGTTTAACCAAGGAAAGATGTGACCTGAAACTCAAAAGGGTTTTCATCAGATTGGGTGAATAATAGACGTGAATGGTGAATAGATGGGATCATGGCAAAACACTATTATACAAAACATTCTTATCACATAAAGTGGTAAAACCCCCTTGTAACAGGAGAAGGGGCTTACTAAAACAAGATTGCTCTTTCCTAAACCCAAACTTTGCTCTCCCAACTTATCAGCTGTTTGGCTCTAAATCATAAGTCACTGACTCATCTCTAGGGGGTTAATTACATATATACCTTAAACATTGGTCAAAATCCCACTTTTGTTCATTGTCTAGAACACAAGAAAAGAGAGCTAACTTGTCAGATAGTTTCTATGTGGATATTCTGAGCAAGATATCTATATGTGTATATAACTTTAGCCATGAAATGTGACGTTTGAATGACTAATTTTGCAGGTCAAGTCCAACACCATACACTCGAACTGGGAGATCTTATGCTAATGAGAGATTACTGTGACCCTATTTCCTGGACCCTTAAAGAACAAGATTGATAAGACTCTAATGAACTCAACACTCAGTCTCACTTGATGAATGAACTCAACACTCAGTCTCACTTGATGAGCCAATGAATATACGATTCTGTGATGTAGCTGATCGTTAAGGGAGCTTTAGACATGTAAAACTGATAAAAGACTTCACAATACAATTTTCAAGTAAAGATTTGCAAGAACCTTGAGAGAGTTAGTAAAACATAACACACGTAACTATTTTGCATATCAAGAAAATCGGTAGTAGAGTACACGGATTATTCTATCAAAAAGAAATTGCTAGTTAGCTAGAACATAACACTTCAGGATGCACAAACTAAAACAGCATGAGAACTTTTATCCAAAATTTATGTCAACACACACACACACCCAAAAGTATTAGTAAACAACCAAAGCCGCATAATCATTCCTTTAAGTAACTCAAGCACCAGAGAATTATTTTTTTTCTTCTTAGAAGTTGCTTCTTCATAAGCATAAATATCATAGCCTGTAGGGTTTTTCTTCCTCTAGTTCATCTATCAAGCTATCGGAAAGTACAGTATTTGATTTAAATACTACAATTTGTCCTTGCTGTGCTAATCATAAATGTAACGTCGGATCACATGTTGGTACTATATGGGGAGGCAATGAAGATTTGGGAAAAAATATGGCCGATCAACACGAAATGAAAAGAAAATTTAAAGAGAATAAAGCTAGATACATATCACTATATCTGTATGATCTACTTAATTAATTAATTACCAAATGCTATATTGCTATATATAATCAAACACACACACACACACACACTAAAAGATGGCTGATTAAAAGACAGAGTACTACATACCTATTGCTAGCAAGCTCCAGCTTTATAGGAGAACTTCTTAAGAACTGAAAATGATTTTGTAAAGAAACAAATCAGGTCTGGATGACAAAGCTGGGAATTAATAAGAATTAGAAAGTACATGATTTGAGGTGATCAATTATTATAAGCTATAACCTAAATTAGTAGCTAGGTCACTAAATCATAGCTCACAAAAATCAGATTTAGTACTGATCAAAACTTTATAAACTAATATTATACGAATATATCACATCCAAGCTACAAAGATTTAGGGTTTACAAACTTATGAGAATATTCTAGGGTTTCATAGTTGGCCTAATTTTATTTTATTCTACAATAGGTAGGAAAATGGCATGCTTTGGATAAAGGTAAGAGCAAATATTATAGCAAATACCAAAATTGACAGAGCAACATAAATTATATATATAATCCCTTTCTAGTTGATTGATCCCAAACTGATATTGATTTTCCCTTGTGAAGTGCTAATGTTGAACATAGCCAAAAGCAATGGAATGAAGGTCTTCCGTGTGGCTTATTTGCATGTCCAAATAATCAATGGAGTAACTTGAACCGTCTTGGAAGTTTGAAAATGATGCATCTTCTTCTTTAAGGAATGAATTCTCATAGTGATGTCCTGTCGAGTTGAAGTTCATAATTTCGTTGATATTGCTAGTGCTCGAGTTTTGATCGAATTGGGGCATATTTAAGCATGAATTGTCTGATTGTTGAAACCAACTACGGATATCTTGTGGAGGTGTGTTAGAAGGAAGTCTCCCGTTATGTCTATGATCGTTGGCAGGATAGTTTGAACAACTAGAACCACTGTATACGCTTTGAGCTGCTTGTTCCTTCAAAGAAGCTAGTTGAGATTGTAAACTAACAACCTGTTTAACAAAATCAAGATTAGAATGAAATTGATCTAGCTAGCCATAATTTAACTAAGATTAGGTTTATCTTTTACTAGGAGCTTATTATACCTGTTGCTGAAGGGCAAAAATGTGCGAAACACAACCATAAATGGGATCTTGAAGTCTCGCTTGAGCTTCATAGGCTATGGTAATGGCTGCTTCACATCGACCACTAACAGGGAGGTGAGCAAGGAGTTTAGAGACATTGCTTGCACCAAAAACCCTATGAATGGCTGCAAAGTGGGCAGCACCTTGTTCATGGCAAAAGTAAGGGGCAAAAACACAACCCCTAACACATTTTCTTCTTAAGAACTTGCAAGCACCGCATGGGGAACCTGATCCTGTCATGATTAATTTAAGGTTTTAGACTATAGTTTCAAGAAAATTTGTTTGATGCTGAGATAATTGTGTTTGTTCTGATCTTGATGCAAGCATTATAATCATGTTTATAAACACAAGAGGGTAAGGGTGGATCATACTGCAATGAATAATTTAACCACAAACGGTTCCCTTAATGGCCTACAGGTTGTATTTTTTAATTTCTATAGGAAAAGAGATTACTCTCTTTGATAAAAAACAAAAATCTTTTCTAACCTTTTCACCCCACATCCAACCCACACTCCGTAAGGTTTCCTTAGTTTTAACTAATTCCCATTATTAACTCCTTAGAGAACATAAGAGCCACTACAAAGCATCCCTCCCATACGTCTAATAGTTTGATTATTGGACACTTTCTCAGATAACCAGCTCAACAATCTCTCTTTTCACAAAAATACATACATCTATACATCTTATAAAGCATTTAGTCCATGCTAGAAAATACATACATCTATACATCTTATAAAGCATTTAAACCATGCTAGAAAATTTTAACACAAGTAAATTAGTAATCTACTCTTATGATCTTTAAAATAAAAGTGTATAACTTGAAAGCATATAACTCCCATTTTATTTATGTAAACTATATTGCTTACAAATTTGCACAATATTTTTAGTCAAATTAATAGTTAATGCTCCATAAAAATTATGTTTATAAAATTATTTCCAAAAAACCCCAACATAAAAAATAATGCATATAATTACGATAGTTTCAAAATTTTAGATATAGTTTTTCTTTCTGTGATTTACTAGACGAGTAACCGTGCATAGCAACGGGATTTTATAGCGACAAATAGTTTATTGATAAAAAAAGTTTATAGGTTATAAACGAAAAATAATGTTTTGAAACCCGGTTCGACTCGGGTGGTTCAACCGGTTGAACCGTTCCGGTCGAAAAATAGGTCGATTTAAGCCGGGTCAACTTGCTAGGTTGGGTCGAAAACGGGTCAAATTAAACCGGGTCAATCCGCCGGGTTTGAAGCGTCCCGGGTCAACCCGGTTTGTGTTTTAATTGGTTGTATTTAATTTGGTAGATATGTTTTT
>LBNU01023998.1:0-29057 GCA_014162995.1 Artemisia annua
CGGGGGGCATTTTTTAAGCTTAATATAGTATCATTACTTGTATAATGTCCTTAGTGTACGACATAGCTAATCTAGCCATCCTTTGTGGATGATTGCATAAGTGTATGCATTAGACCGAATTATTGGGTATAGACGTCCTAAGTGGACGGACACATGATATTATGCCATGACATGCTCCGAAAAGGAGCCACATCCTTAAGTGGATGACCGGCCTTTTAGTGTCTCATTTTGTAAAATGGGACTTAGACAAACCTAGTGGATGACGATGTGTATTAAGTGGCTCAAAGTCATGGAATGTATGACTTTGACGTCCTAAGTGGACGGACTAGAACATTTTCAGTTATATTGAACCAAATGCGGTTCATCAGCGTCCTTTAGTGCGACTAGTAAAAAACATTACGAGCAACTATATTATTATGCATGTATTATTAGTATCTTTTATATGTTATCCACTAAGCTATTGTTACGTTGCTTTGTTATGTTTGTTATAGGTGAGCTATGTGTAGTGCACACTAAGGGTACGAAAGACCGAGAACTAGAACTCGGTGAATACTTGGGTATTGAGCCTTTTCCTTACACGCTCTCTTACAAAGAAAGCCCTAGGTGTATGTTTTGTGTTATGAACATATAATCTATGGTTATGTAACGATCAAGTAGATAAGTAGTTTCCTTTTATAGTTTAAAGGGTGGTTTGGCATAGTGCCATTCTTGCCCATATTGACCCATTTTGAGCATGTACGGGTCAAGGCGAATGATATCATGTATTGTACAGTTTTATGGTTTAATATATAAGTTGTGATGTTATGCTAAATCAGTTAGTGTAAAAAATAAAATAAAAAAAAAAATAAAAAAAAATAAAAAAAAAAATAAATAAAATAAAAAATAAAAAAAACACTAGTATGGGCGTTTCAGGGAGTTGCATAATTCAATGCGCGATCTTTCTCCAAGTAGCAAGTCTGATGCAGATAAAGAAGCCTATCTTCTGCCTGAATTTGATGACCTCATGAAAGAATTCGATATAACTTCCATAAAAGCGAATCTCGACATTACAGTCGCCTATGGTGTTACTGATTCCCTAAACAAAGTTAGAGGAATCATTTCTGAGGTACTTTTCATCTATCCAATTTCTCAATCCAAAATGGTTTCTTTCTTTCTCTTTAACTTTCACCAGATATAAGATCAATCCAAATTGTTCAAGTTTGAAATTGGCAAGGGATACTGTATGTTGCTTGTTGTCATTATAGGGGTTTAATTTCAGATTTATTGACCATTTTGTTTAAATAAATAGGTAAGCCACAAGGCTCATCCACACGAGTTACTCCTTAACAACACCAACCGTACTGGGGGTCAAAACTGCAAAGTGTGTAGGAAGCCGTTGGACTCAAAGCATTGGTCGTACGAGTGTGGCGTATGCGCAAACTATGGAGTTCGCACGTTATGTGCAACAAACGAGATAAGAATGGGTATATACCAAGCTATGGATGACGGGTATTATACTGAAGCTAGTGACCAGGGTGCAACCATGACTCAACAGGCTCCACCACCGGCTCGGGAGGAACCGGATGATGGTCAGGTTCAAGTGGAACTCACAGTAGAGGAGACTATTGCACTTTTTCATCTCATGGGACTCACAAATGCTGCTTCATATGTATAAACTTGTTTGACTATTTTATGAAATAACTGTCAGTAACTTCATCTTTTGAACAATTGAAATGGAGACTCATTGTTGGCAAGGAACATGTATTTGCTTACAGAATGCCGACAGTTACATCTGATGTTTGATAGATAATTATATGTACCCCAAGTCAACTAGACAAGCTTTACAGGATCATACCAATAGAAATTTTTTAGCGACTACAAGAAATCCCAGTACTGTGATTGACGCTTAGCTAATAATGGCATAAACATAAACCTCGATAAGTTGGCCTTCGTCCAGAATGTCAAATACTCCAAATAACAACTTCTCATAGAGCCTTATATTCAAGTGATAACCAGCATTCCATTAAGCTGATCCTTGTATATTAGAACTCCTCCCCATTGAAGAAAGTGAGGATGCAACCTGTCTGATAGCTAGCAGGACTTCAGCACGTTCAGCAGGAGTCATGATAATGTTCCATTCCTACAGATGCCAAACAACTAGTCCCATTGAGCACTAAACTAAAGTCGGGCTTGTAGAGACATGTCAGATAAGAGCCATACCTCTGGATTTCTAATCTTGTCAAGTAAAATACCAAGTTCTTGCATTTCAGGATAATTGACGGATGAGAATAGTTCTTCCAGAACATTTGCCTATATATAATATTTTCAAGTTATAGTAAACAACAAACTCTATAACAACGATCATCAATCAGGTCGATCAAAAGAAACACTGGTTCCATCAGGTGTTAATAAAATGATAATACGTTGTATGTACCTGACATTTCCTCCATTGTGTATAAGACCTTTCAATCAGAAAATCATTCTGTTGTATGCCACTTAATAGTTCGATTGCGATTTGAGGAATATCAACTTGCACATGTGGTTTTCTAATAGAAAACTTCATCAACGTTTGCCTAATACATTCATCCATTACCTCTGAAACCTAGTAATAAACACATTATTCCATTAACATCAATGTTGACTAAGATAACAATACACAAACGGCCAAACTGACATTTCACTTTCTTCCATTATTAGTTCATAGAACAATCTTAACAAATGATTGGTAAAACATTGTTCTGGCATGTATCAGATTATTCTCTCTTATCTCATTTTCTTCAACTTTTATTATAAATGATGAATGAAAAAATGGCTCACCTGCATTTGAGCTCGAACACCTGCATTTGAGCTCGAATGGTATCAATTTTCTCAAATTGGTTCCCAACAGAATGAGATCTGGTATGTTTTTTTATCTCTCCTGTTTTTTAACCCGCTCAGAAATCTCTAATTTGGTGACTTTGGATTTCGGTTTGTATTGAATTTGAATTTTTTTGAAGGATTTTGGATTACCATGTGTGTGTGTTTTTTAATTGGGTGTGTTTGTTATAAGGGTTTGTAAAATAAGAGAAAAAGAAGGGGCATTTTAGTAACTTCACAAGGCACTTAACGAGCCAAGATAACGTCCATTAGCCAAAAGGACCAATCGCACAGCTTTTGGGAAGTTCAGGGACCGCCTACGCCACATATTTATTTTTTGGGACCAAACGGGCGAATTTAGAAGAGTTGAGGGACTATCTATGAAATTTTGTCAAGATTTTTTTTATAAATATATAAAAATAAATAGAAAAGTAAAAAAGAAAAAAAAAACATTATAAAGGTTAACAATGATTAGCCAAAAATAACTAAAAATTAAAAGTACGAAACAAGTCAATAATTAAAATATTTACATGTAACTTTTGATAAAAATAAAGAAAAAATAAATGATTAATCATTAATGTAATCATTTTTGGTGTATTTAGAGTGCTCCACCGAGATTTCCTTTGGTCCAAAGGTTGATGCATCGGAATTCGTTTTTTTTGTGTCAGTCGCTTTCATTGGGTGCTAGAATTCTAAACTTTGATTATTCTTTGCTCGTAGTTTCAAACATTGTGTTCAAATCATTCTTTTTCCGACGACCTAACGACCAAGTCGCCACAGTAGCGACCAAGATAATTTTTTTACTTTCTTTTTTTAAATAAAACAACAAAGTATTATATAATATAAATAAAAGAAAGTATTACATATAAATTAATTTTTATACATTCACTATGCTAAAATGTAAGAAAGTTAAAATTATAGGGTAAAAATGACAATGTATTCAAACTTTAAGGTTTTTAACAGTAAATTAATTATTTATAAAAATAAAACAAAAAAAAATTGACTTATTAATAGTCTTCTTCTTTATCCCTGCAAATCTTAAAGACTCAACCATACTCCTTTATTTTTATTTTTTATTATTTAAAAAAGTACTAAAAAAAGAGAGAGAATAGCGAAAATAAAGGGTGTGTGTTTTTTTTTTTTCATTATTATTTTTTTTTGTGAGTTTTTGTGTTTGAAACTCGGTCGAGATAGCGACCAAGTCGCCATTTTTTTTCCTTGCTGACCTATCACGACCGATCCACCACAACAGGCGCCCGATCATGACCAATCGGTCGACCGATCAAGAGGACCGACCATTGCGTTCAGCCTAAGGGCACTACTAAATGTGATTAATTCAATCCACCACAACAAATATTTTTAAAATTCTATTTTCATGAACGTTATATACATGTAATAAGTATCTTTAAGGATTAAAAAAAAATACAAATCACAAAATATATACTTAACTTTGTATATTATTTTATATATACTGCTAATTGTCTTACTCTGTGTGACATAATATGTAAGATTATTTTTAGTAATTTTGTGCATTTTAATAGATTGCAAGTAAAATATCGAGGTCTTAAGAGATTTGATTTTAAACTAATATTAACCGAAAAACAATTAAAGTAAAATGCAATAGAAAGAGAATTGTTGCAAAAACTTATATATACGAGAAATGCGTATTTACCAAAGGTGCAATACTCCTTGTTAATAGTCAAAGTTGACTAACCTTATTTTGTGACGGTTGTCACACATGCACCGGAAATAGCAGTTTTTTCGGTTTTCTTAAAGGATTTTTATTATGAATACTTATAAGGGACACTCTAAATACATTAAAATGATTACATTAATCTTTATAATGTTTTTTTTTTACCTTTCTATTTATTTTTATAAGTATTTATAATAAAAATCCTTTAAGAAAACCGAAAAAACTGCTATTCCGGTGCGTGTGTGACAACCGTCAAAAAATCATGTTAGTCTACTTTGACTATTAACAAGGAGTATTGCACCTTTGGTAAATACGCGTTTCTCACATATATATATAAGCTTTTGCAACAATTCTCTTTCTATTTCATTTTATTTTAGTTGTCTTTCGGTTAATATTAGTTTAAAATCAAATCTCTTAAGACCTCGATATTTTACTTGCAATCTATTAAAATGCGCAAAATTACTAAAAATAATCTTACATATTATGTCACATAGTGTAAAACAATTAGCAGTACGTATAAAATAATATACAAAGTTAAGTATATATTTTGTGATTTGTATTTTTTTTTAAGCTTAAAGATACTTATTACATGTATATAACGTTCGTGAAAATAGAATTTTAAAAATATTTGTTGTGGTGGATTCAATTAATCACATTTAGTAGTGCCTTAAGGCTGAACGCAATGGTCGGTCCTCTTGATCGGTCGACCGATTGATCATGATCGGGCGCCTTTTATGGTGGATCGGTTGTGATCGGTCGGCAAGGAAAAAAAAAGGCGACTTGGTCGCTATCTCGACCGAGTTTCAAACACACAAACTTACAAAAAATAAAATAAAAAAACAAAAACAAAAAAAACAAAAAAAAAACAAACAAAAAACAAAAAAACCAAAAACACAAACAAACAAACAAAACACCATTTATTTTTGCTATTTTCTCTTATTCTTTTTTTTTTAATACGTTTTTAAATAATAAAAAATAAAAATAAAGGTGAGTATGTTTAAGTCTTTGAGATTTGGAGGATGATGAAGAAGACTATTAATAAGTCAATTTTTTGTTTTATTTTTATAAATAATTAATTTACAATTAAAACCTTAAAGTTTGATTTCATTGTCATTTTTACTCTATAGTTTTAACTTTCTTACATTTTAGCATAGAGAATGTATAAAAATTAATTGATATATAATACTTTCTTTTATTTAAATTATATAATACTTTGTTGTTTTATTTAAAAGAAGAAAGAAAAAAAATTATCTTGGTCGCTACTGTGGCGACTTGGTCGTTAGGTCGCCGGAGAGAGAAAGCTGATGTGGCAGGCAAAACCCAGGTCGCCCAAGGTTGCCATTGTGTTCAGCCTTATGTAAATTGGATATAGGGGTCCCACATAATTAATGATCTTGTTGAAAAATACGAGCAAAGAATAATCAAAGTGTAGAATTCTAGCACCCAATGAAAGCGGCTGACACAAAAAAACGAATTCCGATGCATCGACATTTAGACCAGTAGTACCCACTTTTCTATCTACTAAACCCACCGAGATTTCCTTTGGTCCAAAGGTCAATGCATCGGAATTCGTTTTTTTTGTCAGTCGCTTTCATAGGGTGCTAAAATTCTACACTTTGATTATTCCTTTACTCGTATTTTCCAACAAGATCATTAATTTTATGGGATCCCTATAACCAATTAACCAATTTACACAAGGCTGAACACAATGGCGACCTTGGTCTTGTCTGCCACATCAGCTTTCTCTCTCCGACAACCTAACGACGACCAAGTTAATTTTTTTTCTTCTTTTTTTTAAATAAAACAACAAAGTATTATATAATTTAAATAAAACAAAGTATTACATATAAATTAATTTTTATACACTCTCTATGCTAAAATGTAAGAAAATTAAAACTATAGGGTAAAAATGACAATGGAATCAAACTTTAAGAGTTTTAACTATAAATTAATTAAAAAAANCTCATCCCTGCAAATCTCAAAGACTTAAACATACACACTTTTTTTTTTTCTTTTTTAATCTTAGAAAAACAAATTAAAAAAGAAAAGAGAGAATAGTGGAAATAAAGGGTGTTTTTTTTGTGAGTTAGTGTGTTTGAAACTCGGTCGAGATAGCGACCAAGTCGCCCGTTTTTTTCCTTGCCGACCGATCCACCACAACAGGCGTCCGATCATGACCAATCGGTCGACCGATCAAGAGGACCGACCATTGCGTTCAGCCTAAGGGCACTACTAAATGTGTTTAATTCAATACACCACAACACATATTTTTAAAATTTTATTTTCACGAACGTTATATACATGTAATAAGTATCTTTAAGGTTTAAAAAAAATACAAATCACAAAATATATACTTAACTTTATGCATTATTTCATATATACTGCTAATTGTTTTACTCTGTGTGACATATTATGTAACATTAACTTTAGTAATTTTGTGCATTTTAATAGATTGCAAGTAAAATATCGAGGTCTTAAGAGATTTGATTTTAAACTAATATTAACCGAAAGATAATTAAAACAAATACAGTAGAAAGAGAATTGTTGCGAAAACTTATATATATGAGAAACGCGTATTTACCAAGTGTGCAATACTCCTTGTTAATATTCAAAGTTGACTAACCTGATTTTGTGACGGTTGTCAAACACGCACCGGAAATAGCAATTTTTTTGGTTTTCTTAAAGGATTTTTATTATAAATACTTGTAAAAACAAATAGAAAAGTAAAAAAGAAAAAAAAAACATTATAAAGATTAACAATGATTAGCTAATAATAACTAAAACGTAAAAGTATGAAACAAGTCAATAATTAAAATATTTATATGTAACTTTTGATTAAAATAAAAGAAAATATAAATGATTAATGTAATCATTTTGGTGTATTTAGAGTGCCCCGATACTACTAAACCCACCGAGATTTCCTTTGGTTCAAAGGTCAATGCATCGGAAATCTTTTTTTTTATCAGCTGCTTTCATTGGGTGCTAGAATTCTACACTTTGATTATTCCTTTACTCGTATTTTCCAACAAGATCATTAATTATGTGGGACCCCTATATCCAATTTACATAAGGCTGAACACAATGGCGACCTGAGGCAACCTGAGTTTTGCCTGCCATATCAGCTTTTTTTCTCCGGCGACCTGACGACGACCAAGTTGCAACAGTGGCGACCAACTTAATTTTTTTTCTTTCTTTTTTTTAAATAAAACAACAAAGTATTATATAATTTAAATAAAACAAAGTATTACATATAAGTTAATTTTTATACATTCACTATGCTTAAATGTAAGAAAGTTAAAACTGTAGGGTAAAAATGACAATGAAATCAAACTTCATGGGTTTAAACCGTAAATTAATTATTTATAAAAATAAAACAAAAAAAACTGAATTATTAATAGTCTTCTTCTTCATCCTGCAAATCTCAAAGACTCAAACACAGACGCCTTTAAAAAAATAAAAAAGAGATAGAATAGTAGAAATAATGGGTGTTTTGTTTGTGGTGATACAAATTGAAACAGCCTTAGAGTGGTGTGGGAATACACTCGCTGGAGGTGAGACCCAGAACACCGTCACGCCTCGCCGGAAAGATAAAAACGCGAAAATGATTGTTGCTCTACAACTCCGGCGCGTGGAGGAGCGTGGCCAAGAAATAAGGGCTGCGGTCTGTGTGGGTTTGGTCGAAAAATAGGTGGCAAGCGGTGGTAGAGTTTAATTGCTTAGACTCGCCGGAAAGATTATGAAATTCCGGCAGCCTTTCCCGGCGCGTGGCGACGCGCGGAGGATCCGAGATGCTTTTGGTTTGTAGTGTAAAGATAGGGGTGTGATGGTGAAGATAATGGTAATGTTCGACCGGAAATAAGTCGCCGGAAAGTTAGAGAGAAAGACTATTTGTTAACTTAGACATACACCATAAATTTATATTTAATACTTTTAAATAATTGTCCTAATCTCTACTATTACAAACACAATAACCTTTTTGGTATTTTTGTGGTAACTAGACGAGTACTTGTGTGTAACAACGAGATTTTATACCTGCATATAATTATAAGAGTTAATTTCGTAAATGGTCCCTGTGGTCAGTCAGGTTTTACGGGTTTAGTCCCTAAACTTTTTTTTAACTGATCTAGCCCCTGTGGTTGCGACCCATAACGGTTTTGGTCTCTGAGACTGCCGTTAGTTTTTCCCGTTACCTAACAACCGTTTGCAACACACATTTATACAGATGTTTTTTTTTTCTTCTAAAAAAAATTTAAAAATTAAAAAAATTAAAAAAAAAATGGTTTTCTAATAATTTTTTTTCTAAATATTTTTAAAATTTATACACGTTTTTATACACATTTTTATACACGTTTTCATATATACATTTTTATACACACATTTTTGATACACGTTTTTATATACATGTTTTTATACACTTTTTTATACACACGTTTTAATATACACATTTATACACATATTTTTATACACGTTTTTATACACACGTTTATACACACATTTTTATACTCGTGTATAAAAATGTTTATAAAAATGTGTGTATAAAAACATGTCTATAAAAACGTGTATAAATGTGTGTATAAAAACGTGTATAAAAATATGTGTATAAATGTGTGTATTAAAACGTGTATGAAAATATGTGTATAAATGTGTGTATTAAAACGTATATAAAAATATGTGTAAAAAAATGAGTATATAATGTGTGTAATAAAAACGTGTATAAAAATGTGTGTATAAAAACGTGTCTATAAAAATGTATATAAAAATGCGTGTAAAAAACGTGTTTATAAAAATGTATATAAAATGTGTGTTTAAAAACTTGTCTATAAAAACGTGTATAAAATTATGTGTATAAATGTGTGTATAAAAACGTGTATAAAAATATGTGTATAAAAACGTGTATATAATGTGAGTATGAAAACGTGTGTATGAACATGTGTATAAAAATGTGTGTATAAAAACGTGTAAGAATGTGTGTTTAAAAACATATGTATAAAAAAATGTGTAAAAAAATGTGTATATGTATAAAAATGTGTGTTTAAAAAATGTGTAATAAAATGAGTGTATATGAAAACGTGTATAAAAATGTGTATAAATTTTAAAGATTTTTTTAAATATATATATATATATATATATATATATATATATATATATATATATATATATATATATATATATATATATATATATATATATATATATATATATATATATATATATATATATATATATATATATATATATGGGAATATATTGGCTACAAAGCAATTGTAGCCAATTACCTACAATTTGTGCTACAAATTGTGGGTCTCTGAGTTTTTCTGTAGGTCCCTGACTTCTTTTTGTGGTTCCTGATTCATTTGCTAATGTATTTTATTTGAGAATTGTAGCCAATTGGCTACAATAAATGTAGCCAAGCTATCCCCTATATATATATATATATATAATATATATAATATATAATATATATAATATATATATATTTATATATATAGTTATATATATAGTATACTATAGTGTATGAGTTAAAATAAAATGGTCTTAAATAAAAGAATAAAAGTCTCTAATGCACTAAATTTATAAACTTATGAATTGCACCAAAATTGCTATTCTAGCTTTTTATTTTAAGAGACTTTTTTATTATAACCCTACCCTATAATATTATATATATAATATATATATATATATATATATATATATATTATATATATATATATATATATATAATATTATATTTATATATATATATTTATGGGAAATCCTTAGCTACACAAGGGTGTAGCCAATGTAGCTACACAAAATGCCAATTCCATGCATAAAACCCCAATTATGATGTCATCTTAACATCCTAAACTTGCTACCTTCCTAATCATCACCCTCCAAGCTATCTACTTTTGATATTGTTGCTATTTTTTATGTGAGGGGGGGGGGGGGGGGGGGGGGGGGGGGGGGGGGGTGGGGGGGGGGAAAGGGGGGGGGGATTAAATAATACATATAGATTTAGATTCGGTCACATAATGGCTACGACAAAACCATCATACATTTGCAACCAATACACTTTAATGTAAATGTCAATGATAGATGTTATTTCTAAGATATTTTGGAGTGGAAATGGGATTTACGATAGTTACATCGGGCATTAAAATTTGATGTTTATACCTCAAAAGCGTATTGGGTTGCTAGCTAAGTTGGCTACACCAATGGTGTAGCTAAGCGTATCCCATATAAATATATATATACTAGTATAAGTAGTATATATAGTATATATATGAAATACATAGTATAGTTATTATACTTATATATAGCTATATATATATATAATATATAGTATTACTATATATACTATCATATATATATAATAATTATATATATATATTAATAGTGTTGAGTTAAATAAAAAAGGGTCTTAAATAAAAAGAACAAAAAGTCTCCCCCTGATGGCACTAAATTATAAGTATCGATGGCAGTGATTAAAATGTGATGCAGTAACTTAATAACTGCAAGCACTAACTGTGATGTAGTAAATTTTTTAGGCTGTGATGCAGTAAAACTGTGATGCCACTAAAATTATAACTGTGAATGCAGTGACTTAAAAATGTGATGCATAACGTTTATAACTATGATGCACGCAAATTCGCCTTTCTAGACTTTTTATTTAAGAGACTTTTTTATTATAAACCCTACCTATTATACAGTTATATCATATGATTAATATATACTAATTATATATATATATATACATACTACTATATATATAACTATAGTAGCTAATTATATATGACATGGAAAACTTAGCCAGCACCAAGGTGTGTAAGCCAATGTAAAGTTGCACAAATGCCAATTCCGCATGCATAAAACCCCAAATGATTAGATGTCATCTTAACTCCTAGAAACTTGCTAAGCCTTCTAATCGCATCAACCTCCAAACTAGGGGTGAGGCATGGGGCGGTTTCGGTGGGGTTTTGACTAAAACCGATCCACAACGCAATTGCGGTTTCTATAAATAGTAGAACCGAAACATGCGGATTTTGCGGTTTCGGTGTTGTGGGTTTCGGTTTTTCGTTGTTGGGTTTTTCGGTTTTACGCGCACCAACACGACATTTAGCCTTCTTGTAATTTTGGGCTTGAACCCAATAGTAGTTTGGGCTTGAAGCCCAGGCCAGTAATTTTTGAACACATTATTATAACAATGCATTTAATTCAACTGTGGTAACGAAATAAATAAGAATGATGATAAGGTTTGCGTAGTTGAAGTAAAGGTTCAAAGACTAAAGCAAATGATTTACTAGTTTTATAAGTTACTGTAACTATGTAAAAGACACAATTCCAAAATTCATGCATTGTTACGATAATCAATATAATCAAAAGTTTGAACGCATAACATTTCATCAGCTTGCTTCCTTGCCTTCTTGGCCTCCCCTTGCTTCTTGGTCATGGCATTCAGATTCAGCATCTTCCCATGCGTAATGCGAAGACTCATCTATTATGCGTTTTTTGCGGGGGTTGAAAACTCTCTACCAAAAATGTATACATATAACATATAATAATTTTCATATATACCCATACTTCAATCGTCGCAAAGAAATAGATTATAGACTTAATCAATAACGAAAATATATGCAATGCAAGAAACGTTTATATTAAGCAGGTATGTTCGCATTCAAAAGCAAAAAGAACTGAAGGATAGTAATTGTCTTTACCCCCAAGTTCATTTTAGCGCAATTCTCCGCACGAGGTCTTTCGAGTGTTGCCGTTAGGATTGCATATCTTTCCACATCAGCCGGTGTGGACCGTAACCAATCTTGAGTGCAAATTAGAACCTTCCGGCGGTTTTGGGGTAGCAGAGCTTCTAAACTTATCAATTAACCCTACCCACGCGGTATAAATGCCGACTCCGAGGCAACGTAGTATTGGCATTGCCTAAAGAATCGCCTAGGCCTACTTGAGATAGTATAGGATATTTCTCTGAATTTTGTTCCACCCCAACCTAAGACATCAAATATTCCATCCACTTCTTTCCAGTCCCATCCCACGTAAATAGATAATCAACGTTCAGTATTCTTAATCCCTTCTCGTTTTTCCCATGTACCTTTCCAAAACCACTCCCCTCAATATCCAACTTTCAAGCGACTAGCAACACAAGTAGGAGTAGAAGAATGGAGCAAGGGTGTCAACCCGTTATAATATGAGCACAACACCTTAAATGCAAATACTTGCAATCCAACACTGAATTAGGTCCCTTAAGAAGAGTTTTTAAAAATTTAATTGCACCATCGTTAGACGACGCATTGTCAACCGTTATTGTAAAAACCCGATCAATACCCCAATCTTGTAAACAACGATAAACCAACTTTCCTATTGTCACACCCTTATGATTTGATATTTGACAAAAGTTAAGAATTTTCTTATTCAAGTTCCATTTTTCATCAATCCAGTGGGCCGTTAGACACATATAATTATAGTTTTGAACGGACGTCCATGTATCGGTAGTAAGACACACTGTTTGATTTTTCAAAAGATGCTTGAGCTTAAGTTTCTCATCTTGGTACAAAGATAAACAATCTCTAGCTACAGTCCATCTAGACGGCATTTCGAATTCAGAATTCAACTCCCATAGCAATTCCTTAAACCCCTCATCATCAACAATACTAAAAGGCTGGTTGTCTTTTATACACATTCTAGCAATGGATTTCCTACATTTTTCTTGACTAAAAGTGTGAGTTACCAAAGTACTCCCCCCCGACTGCCCTAAAGTTGATGGCTTAAAACTAAGTGTAGATTGTTTCTTCTTATCTATCACTTTTAAAAACAATGGTGACGTTGGGCATGACTTTTTTAAATGATTACCCATTGCACTAGTACCATGCTTTCTCGTCCCAGAAGCTATCCATTTTTTGCAATAAGGGCATTGATGTTTCATAGCACCTTTTTTGTACGTAAAATGTTTCCATACAAATGACTTCCTATTACGAACTTCCTCATTTTGCTCATTGCCTTCATCAACATCAATCACTGGTTCATCGACATCGATCATGGGTTCATCAACATCGATCACAGGATCAGGTTCATCAACATTGACCACGAGTTCATCCTCGTTGCCTGCTTCCATCTACCAAAAAATCCATAAAATCATAAGCTCGATGTCAGTTAGATGTATGTTGTTGAAGTTTCAGAGGACTAAATGATTAATACAAGTAGAACATCATGTCTACAAAAAAAAAAGATTGAAGTTCAACATTTATACATCGTGTTATGGACCATATAGTTCAAAAAATCTTAGTAGCACAAAGCAACAAATAAACTGATGATGATCGATTACAAAAATTTTACCAATCACCCATCTTCAACAAATACAACAAGTATTCACAAATCACAACACAATACATATCCTTATATGAAACCACTTTGAGCGGCAAACCATATAACTAACCATACTGTTATAGTGTTATATATTACCAAAAAAAAAGCACAAGTTATAAACATTAAGAAGCCAACATTGTTACTTATCTTCTTAGCGTAATGAGACAATCATACAACAATAAAATAAAATATCAAGAATACAAAACAAATTACGATGTATAATAAGGTACCTAAGAATTAAAGTTTAGCTTGATGGAATTGAATTTTAGAAGGGAATTTGATTAGGTTTTAATTTAGAGTAAAACTTTAGATCTGAAACTTGTTTATCTCTACAGTTTACATAGTACATACGAATTACGATGTATAATACGACATAGTTTTGACTTTTGATTTATTGGTATAATAGGACATAAGTTATCTGTACATAGTACACACTTCAGAAGCCCAAAAAGGCAAAAGCCCGCCCTTTTTATCAAAGATTCTGAAAAAAGTTGAAAAATATTATAATTTATTTTATAAATTAATAATTATAGTAATTGCGGATCGGTGCGGGTTTTCGGTGCGGGTTTACGGGTAAAACCGAAACCGCACCGCAAAATCGGTTTTTATTTTTTCTTGAAACCGAACCACCGGTTTTTGCCGTGGTGCGGTTTTTGTGGTGC
This sequence comes from Artemisia annua, assembly GCA_014162995.1. Taxonomy (NCBI): domain Eukaryota; kingdom Viridiplantae; phylum Streptophyta; class Magnoliopsida; order Asterales; family Asteraceae; genus Artemisia; species Artemisia annua. The sequence goes on from LBNU01023998.1 coordinate 14,545, forward strand.
GGTTTTTCGTGGTTTTTGCGGTTTTGCGGTTAGCGGTGCGGTTTCTGCTCACCCCTACCTCCAACATCTACTATTTGATATTGTTGCTATTTTTTATGTGTGTTTTCTTGAATTTAGTTTCGGTCACTAAAATGGCTACCAACATCATACATTTGCAACAATAACTACTTTAATGTAAATGTCAATGATAGATGTTATTTCTAAGATATTTTGGAGTGGAAATGGATTTACGATGTTAATCGGGCATAAAATTTGATGTTTTATACCTCAAAATTGCCTATTGGTGTAGCTAAGTTGGCTACACCATGGTGTAGCTAAGCTATCCCCATATATATATATATATATATATATATATATATATATGTATATATATATATATATATGTATATATATATATATATATATATATATATATATATATATATATATATATATACTTACACACATATATATATAGGGGAAATCTTAGCTACACCAAGGGTGTAGCCAATGTAGCTACACCAAAATGCCAATTCCATGCATAAAACCTCAATTATGATATCATCTTAACATCCTAAACTTGCTAACCTTCCTAATCCATCACCTCCAACATCTACTATTTGATATTGTTGCTATTTTTTATGTGTGTTTTCTTGAATTTAGTTTCGGTCACTAAAATGGCTACCAACATCATACATTTGCAACAATAACTACTTTAATGTAAATGTCAATGATAGATGTTATTTCTAAGATATTTTGGAGTGGAAATGGATTTACGATGTTAATCGGGCATAAAATTTGATGTTTTATACCTCAAAATTGCCTATTGGTGTAGCTAAGTTGGCTACACCATGGTGTAGCTAAGCTATCCCCATATATATATATATATATATATATATATATATATATATATATATATATATATATATATATATATATATATATATATATATATATATATATATATATATATATATATATATATATATATATATATATATATATATATATATATATATATATATATATATATATATAAGAAAACCAATTTTTTTAATTAAAAAATAAATAAATATATAAACAAATTTTTTGTTAAGTGTAAACGGTCGTTAGTATAAAAGACTAATGGTGCAAATGTTTGTTGCAAACGGTCGTTAAAGGACTAACGGTGCAAATGTTAGTATAAAGGACTAGCGGAAAAAACTAACGACAATTAGTATCAGTGACCAAAACTGTTATGGGTTCGCAACCACAGGAACTGGATCTGTTAAAAAAAGTTTAAGGACTAAACCCGTAAACCCTGACAGACCACAGGGTCCATTTATGAAATTAACTCTAATTATAATGATATTTTGGTTTAAGTGTTTTGTATAACCAAAATATCACTATAACTATCTGACATTATAAAATCACGTTGTTATGCACACGTACTCGTTTTTCTCGAGGAAGACATTCTTAGAGTGAGTCAACTTGCTTATATTTCTTCCAATTTGACGTTTTGATTTATTACTGACATGTGAAAAACTGTCGATTTAAATATGCAAACCACATATCAGAAGGAAAGGAAAAAAAAAANTTTATAACGAAAAAAACAAAAAAAAAAAAAAAAAAAAAAAAAAAAAAAAAAAAAAAAAAAAACAACAACGGTGTATATGTTTATCGTGTCTCCTCACAGGGTGTAAACGAGCCGAGACAGCTCGCGAGCTATTCGAGATCGACTCGTAAACTACTCGAAATCAACTCGATATAGACGAGTCGAGCTCGAGTTACTCGAGTACACTTTCGAGTCGAGTTTGAGGTCAAATATACTCAGCTCGTGAGGCTCGCGAGCCTTTATCGAGCTTCAATGATATTACACTTTTACCCTTTTATATACATGTAGTTATGTAATTGTCATAAAATCGAGTCGAGTCGAGCTTATTTTTCATCGAGTTCGAGATTTAAATGTGGCAACAATCGAGCTCGAGTCGAGTTTCGAGCTCGAGTTTGAGATGACGAGCCGAGCTCGAGCTTGAAATCCAAAGCTCGAACGAGCTCGAGTCGAGTTTCGAGCTCGAGTTTTACTAGTCGAGTTCGAGCTTGGCAGTACTTGGCTCGACTCACATGCTTGCAAAAAAAACATTATACGATCAAAATAAACTATGAAATATCAATCTGAATACCAAACAACAAGTAATACAACAACTTAAAGATAATTTAATGTTTAAAGAAAAATTATTTTTAAAAGGGTACAAAAGTCCAACGAATTTTTTTTTCTATGAGAGATACCAAGAATGTTACAACTTACGTTAACGTGAAACGGTCAAAACCATGTTCTTGCAACGAATGTTCTTATCTTGTATTGAAAAGTAAAGCGAAAATGATATACTAATACCCTTTCATCTGATTTTTTTTTTTTTTTTTCATTTAAAAATGAGCATTGATTGGCATGCCTACTTTGTGTGCTTAATTATATGCCTAATCTTATGTGGCATCATTCTATTGATGATACCGGATGGACCCACTTCGTCACTAACCAATAAAACACTTTCACATCACTTTAGGCATAAAATTAGGCACACATTTAGGCCTCTCAATCATTTTCCTTTAAAAATAACACAAATAATGTGTTTTTGTCTACTTTAGGATATCTAGTTGTTGGTTGATATTTTCCTTTCTATATTTGAGATCTTGAACTTCATTATGTAGCTGGCGATGCACATCATGTTAGGCAACATTATTCCGAAAAATGACATGCAAAAGATTCCAAGGAAGCCACAAACCACAATGGTCATCATTCACCAACTGTTTTGATGGTAGCAAAAGAGAAAAAGAAAATAGAGGCTCGTGGCACATGCCTGATGAGAAGGAAGGCTAAAGCTCCAAGAAAATAAGCTAATACAAACACTCCAAGCTTATTTAAAAGGGCTAATGACTTGAAAATGTATCCAAGTTGACACTTTTTGTTGTTCTATGTTGCCAACTTTTTTTTTGCTATTATAACACAAACCTTTTGAATTTCGTCTATTGTATGTATTTTGTAATCGTTTTTTCATGTAAAATGCTCATTTTACCTCTCAAAATTTGAAAAAAGTAAGGGTAAAATGGTCACAAAATACACACAATAGACGAAATTCAAAAGGTTTGTGTTATAATAGCAAAAAAAAGTTGGCCAACTTGGATGTATTTTCAAGCCATTAGCACTATTTAAAAAAACTTATTCTATTTCACAAACAAACGTTCTAAAACACACACAAGTTATGGTATAATACATTAACACCAAAATTACGTAATTAGACCAGAATCATTCTAAGTAACACCTAAAATCTAGTTACAAATATCATTTTTACATATCAAGGAGAGCTTATCCTATATGGAAGTCGGAATTAGAACTTTGAATGTTTTTGACAGTAGTATTTTCTATACGCTCAACGTGATAAACTGATAAGCCAAAAAAGAGCTTATGAGCTTTCCCATTTAACATAAGCTCATAAGCCAGGTACACAAGCTAACATAAACACCCCCAAAATTCCACGAACAAAATATATGTGTACTACTTTGGTTTCAATGAAAATGATGGAGTGTTTTCATTGGTTGGAGAACTGCTTATCAAATTGTAGAAAATACACTACCAAATTCTTGAAAATGTTCGAGCATGTTACATGAATTAATCATTTGAAAATTTTAAATTTTTTCAGAATAATCAAGTACTCCCTCCGTCCTAAATTTATTGTCCATGATTGACTTTTTTAGTCTTTCTTCTTCAACTTTGACCTTAAATATTTTTGTGTGTGTTATATATTATTTGATGCAAAATATATAAATGGATTGGGTTTTAAGTGTACTTTTCAATGGTATAATTTTTCATTAAGTATTATATAATAAAAAATATATATTTACGGTCAAAGTTGAAACAACTTGACTTTGAAAATTCAAAGTGGACAATAATTTTGGGACGGAGGGAGTACAATGTAAGAACTTATTAGTAATTCGTTTTTGACCTTTATTCACAAATTTATATACACAGAGTCAGTGCCGTCTCTATGTTTGTGGAGGCCCGGTGCGAAATCACAAAAGGAGGCCCCATAATAAAAGTTCACCAATTTTTTAAACGGATACAATTTGCCCGGTGTGAAGTTACAAAAATGAGGTCCCCAAACGAAAGTTCAACAATCTTTTTAATGAATACAATTAGAACTAATTATGTAAATAACGCCATTCTCCTAGCATTTTTTGATGCAAATTCTTCAATCAAATCTTTGTAGTCAATTGTCTTTAACTTGTCTTACTCAATTGATATCATTGCTAGTCCGTTAAAATTAATTATCATTCTATTTATACAACTAAAATTTTTAAATAAAAAAAGTTTATAAAAAAGTTTACAAACACATATTTTCATCTGTATATATATAAAATTTGAGGCCCATGAAATTTGGAGGCCCTGTGCGACAGCACACCTCGCACACCCTCATATACGCCTCTGCACAGAGTGTACATTAAATCCCATACATGTAAATTTGATCCACGATATACATATATACTTTAAATATAGAGACGTAGTGAATTTCATTAGTCATTCATCCTTGACAACTTTAACTTCGAAACCGCCATTCTCTCTCTTTTTGGTTGAGCAAGGCATGTAAGTCCCAAGAATCTTATCCCAAACAACAAAGAAGTGTTGGGAGTAGTTGTATTTGGAGCCATATAGTTGGTGGTGTACATCGTGATAAGCAGAATTATTTTGGAAAAAGACATGGAAAAAGTTCACTGGAAGCCACAAACCACAATGGTCATCAACTGTTTTTATGGTAGCAAATGAGAAAAAGAATATAGAGGCCCGAGGGGACATGCCGGAGACGAGGAAGGCTAAGGCTCCACTCATTGTGTCACCAAAAAGACCTTCTAATGGATGGCTGTATAGAGCGCCAAAAGCATATGGAACTACGAGTCGGTGATGCTGTGAATGAATATGGCGATACAGGAACTTGTTATGATGCAGATAGCGATGAATAAAGTACTGCCAAGTATCTAGAACCACCATAGCTGTAAAGAATTGTCTGACAAGCTCAAAGATAGAATGCTTTACATTGTTCGCAACACATGCAGCATCACGTCCAGTAACCTGAATAACAAAGTACATGCATTATAATTTTTTCACAAAAAAGAAAGGTAACAATGTAACAGGAAGGTGCAAAATGTGAGTCACTTCGCTTCTCAATGATCCTAAACCTGATCTCAAAACAAGCATAATATGCACAAACTGATATAAACAAACGTACAGTGAAAAGGATCATAGCGACGCTAGCTTGAACAGCTTGTAGAAAAAGAACACCTTTGATAACATTTGCCTTTGAAACCAAATTCTTTTCATCTTCATCTTGTTTTGTATGCAAACGATACTTTTCTTGCGTTCCAAACAACATATATAATCCAGAGAACAACCAATACACCACTATTGGAACAAACGTCCCCAAAAGTTCATCTGATATAATAAACTCCATAATTGAGATGCAGGTCGTTGAAAACGAACGTGTGCTACTTTCAAGAGAGCTGTGTGTGATATATATAGTGTGCAAGGTTGTCTCATGATTGTAGCCCAATAAATACCGCTTTTGACTTAGTAAATTTGTGGAAAATGATCACTAAAGCTTATCTAAAATTTGACATTTTCCACAAATTTAAAGTTTGATCATTTTCCACAAATTTGTGGAAAATGGGATAAATAAAGTTGTATTTCAAAGTAAGATAATTAAGAGAATCAAGTTCATAAGTCCATAAGCTGTTAAAAGTCCGTTTATCGACTTTTTCAAAGTCAAATAAATTCATAAGGCAAGAATATGAGTTAATCCAAACACCCTAATCTTATTAAAAAGAGCTTATTATGTTCTGCAAACTCACAAACAAATCATGTAGTTAGAAATGTGATTTTAACAGATTCAGGGGAGGGGGAGCTTATCCTATATAGAAACCAGAATTCGATTGTTGAATGTATTTTACTGCAGTATTTTCTATAGGCTCAACTTGATAAATGGATAAGTCAGAAAAAAGTGGGATATGAGCTTTACCAGTTCAACATAAGCTCATAAGCCGGCCAGCTGGGTACATTAGCTAACACAAACACCACTTAAAATGGTCTATATTTGTACTACTTTGGTTTCAGAGAAAAATAAATATGGAGTGTTTTCATTGGTTGGAGAACTCCTCACATTGTAGAAAATACAGTACCTCTACAGTACTTTCATTCTGTGTCCTTTTCGACTTTTGCATTGAAGTTGTATTTGTTAAGGGCATCTGTTTGATACTATATGAGATATCTACTTGTTAGAATTTTGGACTTTCTTTATAGGGTAGTTATTTTGATGAAAAAAAAATCAGGAAATCACAAACATGATATTTTCAGACATTTATTTGAAATCAGCGCTATGAACACATATGTTGTTTTGTTAAAGAAAATGGTAAGTAGAAATTTCTCTTTTCTTGATTGGAACATCAGAATTCAGAAACTAAGTACCCAGTAGGAGAGACGCAATATAAAAGTGAAGGCAGTTAGCTTTTGCTACCATCAAGGTCAACTCAATAAGTCAATGGCAACAAAGCAGTTGACAAACAAGGTGGTACCACAAAGACTTGAGATGCACCAAAAGGGAGGGAGGATCCTACTAATTAACATTGTTACCAATAATAGCAAGGTACAGTGAAAATTAAAACAGATAAGAACCTACTTTCATTTGTTTTATTACATGTAGCAATATATATACCAACCATAACACTTTCATTTCTTCGCCAATAATAGCAACGTAATTTACCTTATTGGTTCTATACTTCTTGACTCGTAGAAAAATTACACTTCCTTGCTAATTCAGATATTTTTTTGCCTATTTGTCTGTCTAAAAAAAAAAACTTAGAATAACTTTTCAAAATGCATTACTAAGTACAAATTTACCTTATTGGTTCTATACTTCTTGACTCGTAGAAAAATTACACTTCCTAGCATTGTGTGACAAATGCACCAACTAAATGACTCAATTAACCCAAAACTGCGTTCCTTATATATAGATAACAGAAGCAACGTCACCACAAGCATACACTATAATCTACTTCTATCATGTAGCTCCAACTTCAGTTCCTGGAACTCTCTTAAAAAAGTTGAGTTGTGCTTGCTTGGTTTTTTTGACAGCAACTGCAATATAAAATGATACTTTAAGTCAGGCTTAAGTCCCAGAATTGTGGTTTATTGGTTAATGTGAATGACGTACTAAATGAGGTTTATGACAGCAACTGCAATATAAAATGATCCTGTTCTTTCATTTCATAAACATGCTAACTTTTATGAGCATAACATGTATTTAGGTCAACGGAAGTACTCAAGCTGACCCTTTTCAACCCCATACCCAACCCGCCCATTTTTGCCACCTATAAGTTATACTTACCTTTTTCCTTGTTTTGCTTATTGGATTCTACTACAGTTGATTTCCATTCCTCATATTTGTGGTTCTCCTGGCGCTTACGCTTCTTGTAGGCTGAAAGCTGCAGCACATCATAAAGGATACATAAATTAGTTTAATAACATTTATTGGCATGAGTTATGAATGATATGCAGAGTGTTCATTTTGGCATATAGACAGAAGATATGAAGCACCATGAATGGATTTAAGCTCATGTTATTAGAAGAATGACATGCTTGCATTTAAAGAGTGCTCATCCATTTAAAGTTTTATAAAGTATTGCATTAGAGTTAGCAAAACATCTGATTAGGTGAAGAAGATCTTAACTGATCAAGTGCAGGTGCTGCTGAACTATTTATGAAAGACTGTATACATTGCGACGCTAATCGCAAAGTCAACACTAATGAAAATTATAGTATATGTGAAAAGAAAATCAAATGTCAATCCTGTAGAATCGTTTTCACAGGTTTATTTTCATAATCGAATTCAGACATAAGCACAAGATTTGACAAGGAAGTGATTCATTTATTAACCAATATAACAGTGGTTATATTGTTTCAAAGACACACTACTTTACATATTACATGTACTGAAGTATTTATAGAGTATGAAAGGGTGCGAGTGAACCATCATGTCTGTTCACCAAACGACATACCCTTTCAGGAATAACTAACTTACAGCAATAACTAACTTTTAACTAACTTAACCGCTATTCGGTTACTAACTTTCTAATTAACAAGTTCAGCCCTTTGCTTTCAAGACTTATGCAATTACAAGGTCCAACAAATCCTTTGAGAATATTTGTCCAGTGAACAAGAGTGAATTCCTAACAGAACATGATGTATAATGTGGTCTTACTGTAATCCAAATTTCAAACTCATTCTTTTAGATCATAGCAATAAGTTACACATAGAATGCAGAAATGATAAATAACAGAGACAAAAGCTATACATCTTTGACTTCATCAGATGAGTAACCACCGTCCTCGTCTTGCCTCTTCTCGGGTATGGCATCCAACAAGTCTGCAAAACATGTCAGAGAACATAAATGTAACCATATTTTACGTTGATTGTATCCTAGTACAGAAGTTATAACAAGTTTAGCACCAAAAGCAGCAGCAAGTGAAAACATTAGAAGTTGATAATAAGATGTGTAACACTTAGTTATACCTCTATTCCCTTTCACAGTCTTCGGATCTTTCTTTCCTTTTCCACTCCAAGAACATCAAAACAAAGGTCCTTCATGGAGGTAGACACCTGCATCAATTCACAAAGTAAAACTTTAACATAAACCTCAGATACATGTAACTAATGTTTCAAGACACTGGAATCGGTTCTTACACTTGAAAACTCATCTTCGGATGAGCCAGAAAGTTCAATCAACTTACTCTTGTCAACCTTGAGCTGTAAATGAAAGTAAACCAGTTAGCAAAAGAACCACCCGAAATAATCAAACTAGTACACTTTACACTCGTGTATCCAAATACGAGTAATTGATACTTTGAATATATTACAAAAAGAGTCCAACATACCTTATGCTTTTTTGCACACAGGTAAAATCCTGTGTCAGTAGAGCACTAGCCTTGAAAAGTCAGCACTAGCTCGAGGGGTTGGAGGTAACAATGCAGTAAAGCGTTCCTTATATCTGTAATTGGATAACATTTAGCGCGAAGGGAATGAATGTGGGTTTTCACTTTTCGTTTCGCGCGAAAAATGAAATATCAAACACCAGTTGCGCCATTTTTTTATTTATTTTTTATTATTATTATTTTTTTTTTAATCTTTCTTTTTTCTATTACATGGTACTAGAAAGTAGAAAGTTGTAAAATTAGAGTGGGTGAAAGTTATGTCCCACATCGGAAGAAAACAGGAAAAAATGATTCTATTTCTATATATACTAGGTTGATTGTGGAGATATTATATGTGTGACAATCTTGAAAGGCATCAAATAGATAATGATGTTCATTTCATGGCTGTACACACAAATGGATAATGATGTTCATTTCAGGAGTGTTCATTTTTTTTACACAAAAATATTTTACTAAACTAAAAAAGAGAATAAACGTTTAACCTACTGATGCGCATATGTGAGAAAATTGTTATATGTTGAATTCGACACGATTTTTCTTAAGCTTCAGTCTTTGGAAGTTCAAAGCATATTACTCAGACCATTTTGCACTTGCCTTTTCAACTGCTTTGAATGGGAATTGTGCCTTCCCACCATTTTGCGCAAGTATAACTAGCATAATACCCGTGCGTTGCATCGAGGACAGTTTTATATCAACACGTTTAAACTGAAATCTTTTGTTATAAACACATTCAAACATTGATCAAACAAAATAAAACGTGATCACTTGAAGCATCTTTAACATAACTCAAACCAATTTTCCAAAAAAAAATGGTTTTGTTAAATAAAGAACCAATTGACGATAGTTTTTGTTTCACTTAAAGTAAATAAGGAGTATTTACTTTTGAAAAACAATTTTATCTTTGTCACTTGTATGATTCTTTATTTCACAAAACCAAATTTTTTTTGTCGAAAGGCATAAAACTGATCCAACCAAACATGGTTGGGTTCTCTCAAAATATTGAGTACTATTAGTTTTCTTTAAATGAAACAAAAATTATCTGACAAATGAACTAACCAAAGAAATCTAGTCCAACCCGTTACTAATGCGAATTCAGGGGGACAAAACATATGCTAATAGCCATCAACTCCATTTGCCACACCTATATTTTGCTCATGAACAAATAAAAATAGCATCCTCGCCAATTGTTGTTTCAAAGATGGTGTGGATAACATGATCCAAAAAGGTCATGCCAGGGTCTGATTCAATACAATATATTATGTAGTAAAAGACCACAATGTTTATACCATTATTCAACTTAGAAAATTACATCTTCTAGCGACACAATGACATGTATCACACACAAAAACACATCTAGCTGTTACAACAGAATCTGCATCACAATCCTTAGCTCAAAAGTAAATTGTTTGACAAACAAAGTCAAAGTGAACCAATTACATAGAATCGTAGATAATCACACAAGTATAGACTTAATATGCATAAACATATCTGGATCAACTACATCGCATCAGCAAACCAATATTGAATCAAGAAAATTGCAACAACACAACGAATTCTAATATTGTCCATAGTAGTCCTTAAATTATCTAGTGTCTCCTAATGATACTCATACGGCCCATGCAAACAATTAGACCTTGCAACACTCGTGCCTGCTAAAAAGCTTCTCCACAATTGGGACCGATATGAAACTGGCCAAAGTGTTGAAAGCTTTGATCAGTTTTCATTTAGATACTCATACGACCCATACTTTTTCTTTTGACTTGATGTAAGAAATTTCTAGAGTTAGATCAAAGTTAAATAACGTTAGAACTTTAATATTTATTAAGTTAATATGACAGTGATTTGTATGTAAACTGTGATTAATAGGACGTCAACCAAACTATTCCCCTTGTACCATTTAGTCATTTACTCACACAAACAATACAAACTTATAATCTGAAATCGATTTATAATCTCTTTTTCAGTCAATAAACATGAAGATATAAACTTGAACAAAGAAACCACCCAAAGTCGAGCCAATGATCAGTCCTATGCCCCATGATGTACGAATCTGAAATAAATCACAAATTGATTAAAATAAATGAATAGAACAGAAAATGGGCCAATTACTTACAGCCGACAATCCTAAGGCTTGATGTTCCTCACAGAAAAGTTCAGATGAATATGCTTGTTTACAGCAGAATGCCTATCACCAGAAAGTCTAAAAATTGCTGAATAACAAACTCAAGACCCTATTTTGTTTTTTCAGAGCTTTTACCTCTTCATCTGCAAACCATGTCTGCAGAAGAAGAGGTACATATAAGCTCTTCATCTGCAAGAAGAAGACTGTTTGTTTTTTGTGCTATTGAAGTACTTCTTTCCCTTTTTTTTTCAAGACTATTTTTTGTCCTATTGAAGTACTTTTTTTTCTTTTCCTTTTTCTTTTTCACAAGTTTTTTTACGTTTTCGTCCGCTTGTTACCGTTTTTTTACGTTTCGTCTGTATTTTTACATTTTTGTCCGTTTTTTTATGTTTTCGCCCGTTTTTTATGTTAAAAAACAGACGAAAACGTAAAAAAAAACAAACGAAAAAGTAAAAAAAAAAACAGACAAAAACAGATGAAAACGTAAAAAAAAGACGAAAATGTAAAAAAACAGACAAAAACATAAAAAATAAAAAATGAAAAAAAAATAGACGAAAACGTAAAAAAACGGACGAAAACGTAAAAAAATAGAAGAAAACGTAAAAAACGGATGAAAACGTAAAAAATGGATGAAAACCTAAAAAACGACCGAAAACATAAAAAAACTGACGAAAACGAAAAAAACGGACGAAAACGTAAAACATAAGTAAAAAAATAGATGAAAACGTAAAAAACTGGCAAAAACGTAAAAAATACGGGCGAAAACATAAAAAAACGGACGGAAACGCAAAAAATCGGACGAAAACGAAAAAAACAAATGAAAAGGTAAAAAAACAGACGCAAACGTATAAAAAAATGGCGAAAACGTAAAAAAATAGACGAAAACGTAAAAAACGGACGAAAAAGTAAAAAAATTGATGAAAACGTAAAAAAAACGGGCGAAAACGTAAAAAAAACGGACGAGGACGTAAAAAAAACGAAAACGTAAAAAAATGGATATTGAGAAAGAGATGTAGGGTGTGTGAATGAAGAGGTAAGAAGTGAAAGAAGAGGTAATAAGAGGTAGGAGATGTCTGAATTTTGGAAGAGGAAAGAAGCTCTTTTGTCTGAAAAAAAACAAACATGTTCCTCTGCGCGCCCGCAGAGGAAAGAAGTGAAAAGAGGAAATAAGAGGTTATTTTGAAAAAACAAACGAGGCCTTATAGCTACTTGAACTACTAAGCAAGTTAAATAAGGAATACCTTTATCGGTTCCAGTAGCCCGTTTAAGGGGGTTGGCAGCACATGCGGGGAGACCTTCGGTGAGCACCACCCCGTACGGTGAACACCGCCGCCGTTAGTGCGGTGAACACGCGGTGAGGCCCCGAGCGGTAATGTTTACCGAACGGTAAGACTTGATTTTCGAACGTTGGAAAGGTACCTTTGTGATTCAACAGCTAGTTTTCTTTTTTTTTCGAACGGTAAGACTTGAGAGGTGTGTTGCCAACAAAAAATGAGTGAGGGAAGGGAAAAGTGGGGAGATGATGTGGCGTAAGGGGATTGGGTGGAAGTGAGTGAAGGGAAATGGGGTGAGGGGTGTGTTGCCAACCCCCTAAGAAGCCAAGAAAAAACCTTGTAATTATAGCCGTCCGATGGTAAGACTAAAACCAAAAAGTGTGTTCAAAATAACCCTGAAGAAGGCAACATTTATAATTTAGGAAAAGAAGTTTTACGCGGTGGTAGCCAAATAATCTAAATCATATAGTGTAGTTCCTAACACTCTTAAAATGCCCAAAAGAATAACCCGTTTTCGACCAATCTCAGTAGAGGTGTTTACATATCTAAAAATTTGTTGCTTACTAACAAAGCCTGCATAGTAACTACTATCCTCCTCTTTCTATGCAATGTTAAAATCACTTGCCTATAATAGAAATCAAGACAATAAATAACTGCGACGGCAACAAAAATTTCAATTGCTTATGTATAAAAAATTACACACGTGTTAAAAGTCTCTTGTTACGATTCAGGATTCTTAGCAACTAACTTCCTTATAACCCCCCATTCATTAAAACTTGGTGCATCATCAGAAAGCGTCATCGGCAACCCGCACCATTGCAACAACACATGCTAAAGGATGTCCAGAATATGTAAATCCATGAGCAAGAGTGCATAACAATAATAAACATCAGAAAATGTATTTCAAGACTATGATAGAAATCACCAAATAAGAATGGAGTAGGCAGATCGAATTTCTGATGCAATGCTGGNTCATCAGAAAGCGTCATCGGCAACCCGCACCATTGCAACAACACATGCTAAAGGATGTCCAGAATATGTAAATCCATGAGCAAGAGTGCATAACAATAATAAACATCAGAAAATGTATTTCAAGACTATGATAGAAATCACCAAATAAGAATGGAGTAGGCAGATCGAATTTCTGATGCAATGCTGGAAGGCTGCATAAAAAACATTTTAAGAGTTATCCAGAAAGATGAGACACTTTTCTGCAAATAACACTAAGGGTGCGTTTGGTTCGCAGTATGTTTTGAAAGGAATTGTAATCTGTCAAAGGAATTGTAATTTGAATGAATTGTAATTCAAAGAGTTGGAATGTGTTGTAATTGTAATGTGTTGGAATTGTACTTGATGTATTCTGTCACTTTGTTTGGTTGGATCTCAACGTAATTGTAATTCAAAAAAGATTAAAAAAAAACTTAATAATAATAATAATAATATTAATAATATTAATAATAATAATAATAATAATAATAATAATAATAATAATAATAATAAATATTAACAATAAATAATATTACTAATAATAATAATATTAATATCGATAATACTTAAATTTATTATTATTATTATTATTATTCAAATAAAAATAATAATTATTATAATAATAATAATAATATTATTAAAATAATAATAAAAAATAATATATTATTATTAAAATAATAAAATTATTATTATTATTATTAATTATTATTATATTATTATTAAAATAAAATAATAATAATAATAATAATAATGATAATAATAATATTAAAATAATAATAATAATAATAATAATAATAATAATATTATTATTAAAATAATAAAATAATAAAATAATAAAATTATTATTATTATTATTATTATTATTATTATTATTATTATTATAATTAATTATTATTATATTATTACTAAAATAATAAAAATAATAATAAATATTATTATAATTATTATATAAATATAATAAAAATAATAAATATTATTATTATAAAAATATTTTTATTTTAATATTTATATTAAATATTTATTATAAAATATTATTATTTTAATATTTATATTAAATATTTATTATTATTATTATTATTATTATTATTATTATTATTATTATTATTATTATTATTATTATTATTATTTTTATTATGTTA